>KQ473465.1:0-29289 GCA_001314375.1 Phytophthora podocarpi | reverse complement strand
AGCAGTAAGCTGGCTTATGGGGTGTGGTTCACATATTACCTCTCAATATCGCATACATTATCAGATTATACAAGTTGGTCGATTACTCGGCTGTTGGTTCAAAGAACCGCCCAGGGAAATTTTGAGTAGAACGCACAATACCGGTATTACCAAAGATTCGAAGACAATGAAGGGGGGGGAGCCACTATTCAAACAAGTCAGCGCACGCCTTGCGTGTGTGGGGTTCATGAAGGCCACGTATTCTGTATCGACATCGTGAGCCAAGCATTGGGCGTCGATTTGCGGGACATTCTTAAGACCAAGCTCGCTTTAAACGGCGATTCGATCACGTACCGCATCTACTCGTTTAAAACAGACAACAATGAGTACACCGAAGAAAAGAAAGCGATGGATATTGCCGGCGAAGAGATCGACTACACACGAAGCATAGATAGCTTGTTTTCAGCGGCAGCGGCAGGCCAAATCAACTATCGACTTGAAACTGTGAGCACAAGACTGTCCGGGCGCGAGAAGCATTACACTGATCTGAATCGGGTACTGAAGAAGCGCCGTCGCGAATCCTGTGACTCGACCGTTTACAGCAGTGTTTCTTGGGACGATGTGTCGGAAGTATATGAAAAGATGTTGGTGGGTTATACGCAACCAGTGGAAGACATTCCTGAACATGATATGGAAGAGATCATGGACCTCGTTCGGAAACGCGTGCAACGGATTGGCCGACCATCGGCGACTAAGAGCGAACGAGTCAATAGCACCTTCATCGAGTCGATCATCTTACACATCTGCGATTTGTTTCCTAAAGAAGACAACATCCGATATGACATGGAGGTTCCATTGGCGTGCCCAGAAATGAATTACAATGGGTTTGCAGACTTCTTTATCAGTCGGGGCGATCGCAAGATAATTATCGTTGAAGCAAAGAAAGATGATATTGGCAGAGGCTTGGCGCAAAGCTTGTTGATGATGGATGCAGCAGCGGCGGCGATCAATCAATCCAATGGAGAATCAGCTCAGACCATCTATGGGATCGTGTCGGACTTTCGATCATGGAACTTTGTCAAGTGCAGCGATGGTCTCATCCAAATGGATGAAGATGTGGTAAGCTTGCAACATCGATTGGGAGAAGACATTTCGCGAGTGGCGGGCAAGCTCTACCACATTCTTCGTCATGGGTAATCGGAACAAGAGTGACTTACGAGCTATACAAAGTTTTGATAGCGCCTAAACGTAAAATTGAAGACGATCTATTTTCCAAACTGCTTAGCATGTAAGTTAACCCTTAACAAGGGGGGGGGGGAGGGGCACAATTACAGTACATGTAATTGCTCTGAACCAATCGCAAAATTAGTATAACCCATTTTAGGTCAGACCATTTTCCAGCCACTCATCATGCTGGCGCGTCGACGGCCGTACGTCGCTCTCCAAGTGCGTCGCGCTGCACTCCGAGCGCTGAGTAGCGTCGTCGCTCTTTCCCACTTCGATGTAATCGTGGTCGGCGGTGGCCATGCAGGCTGCGAAGCTGCCACCGCTGCGTCCAAAACTGGTGCGAGCCTCTATTGTGTCAATGTTGTGAAAGTCTACAACTATAATAACACCAACATTTTGCATTATTGTGACTTCGTTTATGCCAATGCAATTCAGGCGCCAAAACTGCGTTGGTGACGCAGAAACTTGCAACAATTGGCGAAATGTCTTGCAATGTATGTGAACTCGATAATTAATTGGCAATGGTTCTAGCAAGGAATGACTCGTTGCAAGTTACTAACTTGTATCCATCTTGTTGACTTGTTTTGTGTATAACTACAGCCATCCATTGGTGGTGTGGGTAAAGGCACTTTGGTGCGGGAGGTGGACGCGCTTGGAGGCCTCATGGGGCAGGTGGCCGACTCAGCAGGCATCCAGTTTCGGATGCTCAATTCAGCAAAAGGACCAGCCGTGAGAGGCCCACGAGCTCAAATGGACCGAGATTTGTATCAGCAGGGCATGCAGAAAGCACTCAAAGAGTTGCCGAACCTCTGGCTGGTGGAAGACGGAGTGGACGACCTCATGCTGGAGAAACTGAGTCAGAGTGAGGACGAGGTTGAGGAGCGAGTGAAGGGGGTGGTGACGTCTTCTGGCCGCGAAATCCAGGCGTCTCAGGTGGTTATTACGACTGGTACTTTTCTCCGCGGCATGATTTACCAGGGACCCGATATTCGGATCCCCGCGGGACGACACATGCGCGACTCGGACGGACTCGAGCCACCGGCTGTGGGCCTTGCGCAGACGCTGGAGCGCTGCAAGTTCCCGCTTGGCCGACTGAAGACTGGAACCCCGCCACGACTTGATGGACGTACGATCGACTACACAGGTCTTGAAATCCAGCCCAGTGATGATCCGCCAAAGCCCTTTTCGTTCCTGAACGAGCACAAGCAGGTGCCTCTCGCAGCCAAGCAGGTGGTTTGCCACGCCACGTACACCAATGAGGAAAGCCATCGCATCGTGCGTGATAACTTGCACATGCTGCCTCAGTATGACGGCGGCAGGGACGGCGAGGGCGTGGGGCCTCGTTACTGCCCGTCGATCGATGCCAAGGTTGTTCGCTTCGCTGACCGCTCGAGACATCAACTTTGGCTCGAACCTGAGGGATTGAACACCCACATTGTGTATCCGAATGGTATTAGTACCGCGCTGCCCGAACAGTTGCAGCTCGAGTTGCTGCGCACCATCAAGGGACTTGAGAAAGTGGAGCTTGTGCGCGCCGGATACTCAGTCGAGTACGATTACGTGGACCCGCGATCGCTGCATCCGACGCTGGAGACGAAGAAGCTGCTTGGGTTGTATTTAGCTGGTCAGATTAATGGCACCACGGGGTACGAAGAAGCTGCAGCACAGGGGATCGTGGCTGGCATCAACGCTGGTCTGAGTGCCATGGGACGCGAACCGCTTGTTCTCGACCGAGCCGATGCCTTCACAGGCGTTCTTATCGACGATCTAATCTCGCTAGGCACAACCGAACCGTACCGAATGTTCACTTCTCGGTCGGAGTTCCGTCTGTTGCTCCGTGCAGATAATGCCGACTTGCGACTCACTCGCAAGGCGTTTGAGCATGGCGCTGGCATTCCAGACGAGCGCATGGAGAAGCTCAAGCATAAAGAGAAAGCCATGGAGTATGCTCGCAAGGCTCTGGACGAGTTTGTGCGCGATCCGTACGAGTGGAACCGCTACGGTGTCAAGGTAGGTCTAGACGGAGTGAAGCGTAGTGCAGCGCAGATTCTGGCGTTCTCCACTGTGACTCCACAAGACATCGAGCACATGTGGCGTGAGGTTGGCTACGAGCACGCAGACGCGTTGCCCGACGACATCAAAGAGCTCATGAAGACCGAGTGCCTGTACGCGACGCAACTACGTGCCCAACACCAGGAGATCCGCGTCTTCCGCGACAAGCAGCACGTGCAGATCCCTGAGTGGGTGGACTACTCCGAGCTGCCCATGATCTCGAACGAAGAGCGTGAAAAGCTGCAGCGTGCACAGCCTGCCACAATCCATGCGGCCAGTCGAATCGCTGGTATCCGTTCGGCGACTCTATTGCTGCTGTACCAGTACGCCATGCGTCAGCCCCACGATGGACTCACCAAGAAGCAACGTAGACGCAGGGCCATCGCCCAACGCACTGCTGATGTCAAGTAAACAGACAACATCAGCGACGTAAAATAGAGATTTCCAAGCAGACAAACGCAGTGCATGTAGCCATCTGTTCGATTGTATCCATATCGAACGGATCTTTCTAGCGAAAAGATTCGCGTCGTTTCGCGTTCATTCGAGTCTTGCGTGGCATTGCACTCCTCGACATCTCTCAAGACACTCAAGAAGCTTTGAAGGCCCCATGGGAGCAGCGACATCAGCGGGTTTGGTGGATTCCGTACTGGATGGAGACATCCAGCAGCTCAAGTCAATTCTACACAGTCACGAGGTCGATGTCAAGGGTGCCAGTGATTCACTTGGCGCTACGAAAGACTCGGCGTGGGAATTGGAGCTGGAAGAGGCTTTGCACACAGTGGTGGCCTCGGAATTCGAGTCTGGCCAGCATCTGCAGCAGCTGCAGATCGCTCTGGAGCTTTTGCTGCAAGCGCGACCGGAAGCTTGGAGCTCCACAGTCTCAAGTGAAGAGTTCAGTGAGAACAACAATGACGACAACGACACTAGCAGTGCCACAAGTAACTCCGCAGGGTGGTCGGCCTGTCATCGAGCTTGTGCGACGGGCAATCTAGTTTTTGTGGCTTTTGCTTTGCAGCACCATCCGACGCAGTTTGATATCCAGATTCGCGACGTCTTCGGACTGTTCCCGATTGATTTGGTGCCGCCCGAGCTGCTC
Source organism: Phytophthora podocarpi (assembly GCA_001314375.1). NCBI lineage: Eukaryota > Oomycota > Peronosporomycetes > Peronosporales > Peronosporaceae > Phytophthora > Phytophthora podocarpi. Next base: position 24,935 of record KQ473465.1, on the reverse strand, counting down.
ATGACTGCAGAGGAGATAGCAGATAATCTCCGAGAGGAACCTGACAATATGAAACCCAGGACGGCGCGCACTCGTCGATGTCTCGTTCTCCAACGCCTGCGAGAACGCAAGGCGAAGCTACAGGGCGAACAGGTGCGCAGTCTTCTGGGTGAAGCCAAATTGGAAGTTACGAGCACAACGAGCAACCAAGAAGAAGAAAATGCTCGCGTTGGCGAGTTCTATATGGCATTTGAACCGAGATGCGAGCATCTCTCGATTGATCAAGCTTGCAACATGGGGCACGTGCATGAGCTTGGAGCTTCACTGCGTGTGAACTATCGCGTGCCACGTGCCGAGCCGTTCCTCAATGGCTACTTTCAGCTGGTCTGGCGAGAACTTGGAGACGCTCGAAGCGAGGAGCCCAACTATGACTCGCGCATCACAAAGCTGCGGGATGAAATTGCGGACCAAGAAGCCCCGCTTCAACCCCAGCAGCAAGTGGAGGTTCAGGACGATCAAGCAGAATCGAAGGAGCCTTCAATTCCACGATCTCTTGACGACTCTAGCTCAAGCTCAGTGGTGGAAGGTTGCTTCCCTATTGATGTGACCCACTTGCCTGTGGATAGCGTCTGCCATGTGCTGTTCATTGCTTGTGACCGGCATATGCTCCATCGAACGATTGCTTTGAGCACTGAGGGGCTTGCAGTACAAACTGCTGATATTGACGACTCTGATAGCGACGAGTATTTCTCGGATTCCACAAGTGAAGAGGGCGAGCACGAAGAACATTTCCCCGAACAGAAGCAAGCGGGTTACACGTTTTTCGTTGGTGGCGAGGAGTTCTCGCACCCAAATTCAGTGTTTGCAGGGCAGAGCTTCCCCGACGTGGGAGCATTTGAGAGCTTCTTACGAGACTTGAGAGTGAAAAAGCAGCACCGCCTGCAGGAGAGACAAGAGGAGCAAGTACGTCTAGAGAAGCAAAGTATAAAACAGAATGAGGCTCCTGAACAGCTACAGCAAGAAGCAGATCAGCAGGGAGAGGAAGTGCCGAGCAAAAGTCATGGAATCGAATCTTCAGGAAAGCGGCAGGAGGAGGAGGTTCGCCCAGCAGAGAAGCCGACTGATACCGAGGAGCATAACCAGAGCAACCAGGAAGACCAGAGCAATCAGGAAGGCCACGAGACTGGGGACTAGCTGGACGTATGCATCTTGTGGTTGTCTGGAATCGTTGCGCTCTTTTTACTTTTGATAAATATTGGCTATGACGCCGTCGTTTTACGTCTACGGCACTCGCTGTTCGTTTCCTGCGGCAATTTGGTTTAGCACCTCTGCGAAGCTCCGTTCTACTCATCTAACAAAGTTTTATTTGCTTCGTTCCTGCCTCAGAACTCGAGCGGAATCATGTCTTTGGTGCTCTCTTCGCGTTTGACTACCTCTGTCTTCCGACTGCCACCGAAAACAACAAAGTCGGTGGATGATGGCGCTGGAGCTTTGGTGGGAGCGTTCAATTGAATCAGGTCGCTGTGTGCGCTGCCTGATGAATACGACGATTTGTGTGAGTTCGGTGGAGACCAACCTCCTTCTGCTGCCTCCCGAGGCATGTAGTAGACCTTCTTGTTGGTGAATTCCACTGGACTCTGGTCGTAATCTCGCTGGTACTGAGGCTGATGGCGTCGAGTATCCAGCGGCGGTCGACCATTACGTGCGTTGGCCTCACGAATGTGTCGTTCAGTGGCTTGCACCTGCTGTGGGGTCATATTTGCGTAGTTGAACTGGCTGTGGTTGCTGCCATCGATCGTAGCGGCAGTTGTGGCATAACTCGCACGGTTGGCTTGGCTGTTGCGCTTGTAGACGAGGTCCATGTGCTCGTCATCGTCCATGACTGTCACCACGCTGGGCGCTACCGAGGCCCCGGGGGACAAGGTCAATCCGTTGAGCGACAAGATGTCCGGGTCACGGGCCAAAAAGGCACTCAGCGAAGCGTCTGACGCTGAGAAGCTGCTAGGCGTGGGGATTGAGCTCACAGAAGTCGAAGTGGGCGGTGCTTTGCCCATGAACTCGGCTGAGCTGGTAGATGAGTAGAGCGCGAGCTGAGCACGCTCATCATGCGAGAGACCAGAGTGCGAACTGCTGCTGATGGTGGAGAAACTCATCTTCTGACCGGCGTACTGCTGGTACTTCTGGTAGTCCCCCGCGCGCATGGGCATCATTTGATCCCGTTCAAAGTCATTGTCCCGACCCGGGTACGGTGGCGGTGGGTCGTGACTGCTGCTGAGGCCAGAGTTCCGGTTACTCTCGTAATCTACATCCGTGTTCTTGAGTCGAGCGTTTACAAGCTGTGAGAGGCTGCCGTTGCTGCTGCTACTGTAGAGACTGGAGTCTTGCTGACTCCGAACGTGGCCCGGTATCGTCAGGTTCATCTGCAGCTCGGACACGCACGTGTTGCACCCGCGAGTCTCCATCAACTCCTCGGTATTGTCCCTGGAGGCGTTTGGAGACTCGTTTTCGCTCCTTCCGCTTCTTCTGCTGCCATCACTGGTCATCCGTAGATCGAGCTTGCGATGCCCCACTGTGATACTGTCCGAGCTGTCTCCACTGTCTTCGTAGTTGACATTGAACGACGACATATCCACGAAACTTGAGCATGAACCGCACACGGCTTCCCCACAGAACCGGCAATGGTGTCGTCTTCTGTACGTGCGGAACGTTTTGAGGCACAGGAAACAGTGATCACTCTCAGTCCACGTCATCTTACTCAGGTGCTGCATAGTGACAGCAGGTTTAGCTGCTTCTGCCAAGTGACTCACGCCCAGTGCCAGTGTCTGCAACCACTTGCGGTATTTCTTAGCCACTTCATGGCCCGCAGCTAGTGCTGCCCGCATGCGCGGACTCTGCGAGACCTCCTTTAGCACGAGTTTCGACGGCATGAGCGACAGGAACAAACTCACGCGTACCAAGGGGCCACCGGCGTCTTCTTCCACCAACTCTTCCACGACTACACCCGAGTTCCGGAAGTGGAGTCGATCTGTCTTGGAGGACTTCGGCAGCTCTGGAATGTCCTTGAAGTTCATACTAGAGAACGTGTGCACTCCGATAAGTCTCGACCCCGTCACCGGTTGCGGTCGGTGAGGGTCTCGGGTGACACGACGTCCCACTCGCGTTAGTTTATCACTGACGTAAGCTCGCTCGAACACGTCCTGGTAGCAGACCATCGTGAAGTCTCGGTGGCCATCCAGTCTGCCCAACTTGGTGAAGGACCTCATCGTGACCCAATTGGCGCTGTAGCCGTCGTCTTCACTGAAAAGCTGCCAACCCCCTTTACTATCTGGACTACTGGTAGGTGCGTAGGGTGGTGGTGTCGTACAGCTGAGAGAATCCACGACAGCTCCGCTCTCGAACTGTTTGTCGAAAATTTTCTTCATGACAGCTCGGAGGTCTTCGGACGTGCTGGTTCGTAGCACGTCCAGCATGGTGTTGACGTCGGTCCGAACGGTCGTAGCCGCTCGGACGAGGTAGAACTCGGACGGGTGGCCGCCCCCTCCCTTGCCGAAAGTCCGAACTGTGCTCACCTTGCGCGAAAGGGACTCACCCGTCATTTCGTACATTTTCGTGTCATTCTTGTCGCTCAGCAGCTTCCAGTCGTGGCTGGTGACGGTGGCCAACAGGGCCAAGTCGGTCGCGTCCTCGCGGACGCGCTCGAGGATCCTGGCCGATGGAGTCGCCGAACGGTCCGAATTCATGGCCGACTCGAATTCGCGAATGAACCGATCAACCGACTGCAGTACTACAGTAGTATTTGATTCGGGCCCTCTGATCACACTGTGGCAAAGCCTCCGCTTGCTGCTGTCGATTTGGCGAATGACTGTTGCAGAAGTTGCACGATGTCGAAGGAGAAGGAGGCCGAGGAGGTAGGCGGCGCAATCGTCAGAGACTTGCTTCGGTCTCATCCCCCATGTCTCCACTACTGTCCAGACTACTGTTACAGTGACTGAAGGGTTCTCGCTTCAATGAGGGCGCGGTGTTGTTTTACAGCTCGAAATGGCTGCTGTGTACAGCCGCAGGTGAGACCAGCGACCCGGACAGGAGAACGTCGGGCGCACGGCGTATAAGACACGCACGGGGATCAATGGTCCACCACGTCCAGGAACGGAAGTGAAAGCGCAGACACAACCTTTAGGCAAAGGCATAGACACCCTGCCCTTACTGCCAGTAAGTTACTGGCCGAGCAAAGTTATTCTCGAAGGACCCACAGCTCCACTGTCAAAAGCAATTTCTTTTCGAGTGGCTTCGCGGGAAGCCCCGACTTGATTCTCGCTTAGACTTTTGCCAGCTTCGCGCTGGAGCTAACTGCTGCATGCGGCGCTGTGCTTTTGCAGCCCCGACAAGGAGAACAGCAGCAGTACCCGGTCGAGTTCATTGTTGATCTCGAGAAGATGCAGGCGCTGATGTATCAGTGATGTGTGCGTTATCCTAATTGAAAGCTCGGCTTCTGCGAACGAACATTATCGGTGTGGAAAACAGATTCGTGGTAAGCTTAGTACATGCTGGTGCTGCCACAACATAAAGCCACCCTCGCTTCCTTGTGCAAATCGCGATAACGGTGCAGGGTGAAATCTGAGAATTTCAATGATCTCTGTTGCAGTCAGCAATGCAGACAGGTCTGGGTGAATTGTTGATGACTACACCGGCATGAAGCCTGCCGAAGGTTAACTCGTCATACATCTAGCCGCAATTAGCATCTTGTTCGATTCAGCAGCACTTCAACGTCTGATGTTACATCAGTGATGTACTGTATACCAGTCCAACAGAGTCGTTGTCCTCACAGTGCGATGCAAACATTGCCTTCTGGTCTGGCTGATGTCGTCGCCAATGACTCGCTGTTGTGTGGCCCGGAGAACTGATTTCTGACCAGGTGGCTTCGCTTCCTTCGACAATGGCCGATCTGGCTTCCTTCAGAAGTGACGGCGGCAATGTTTGCGCTGCAAGGCGTCGAGATTCTCGCTCGGTTCATGAACGGCGTTCGCTACACACTTCAATTTGACATTAGCGGAATTGTTAACTGCTATTGTCACATTCTGACTCGCTCAGCGTCGATTTTCAGTCCGGGCATTCTTAGCGGGACGGAGTCTGACGCCCTTGCTGACACAAATTTCGACCAAAATCCGGTCCGGTAGGGACAGGGCTCCCGATTAATGCATACAGATATACATTAATGTACATTTTTTCGCTCCCATAATATATGAAGGACACTTTCATCAATTATGTATGGCTGGACTTTTTACTTTTGCATTATTAATGTTTGGGACGGCGAATTGCTGGCTGAAAAACCTGCGTTGAAATGATACCTGGGAAAGTTGTGTGTTGGCTGCATCTACGGGTGCCTTTAAATTCTAACTTCGCTAATGTGTGTGAAGGTGCAACTGCCAGTTGTCAACTGGTTCCATTGTGGCGAGCACGATTTTGAATCCGCTTGTGTCAAGCTCCAGCTCGACAACCAGCATCTAATGGGCCGTCAAGAAAAGAGAGCCGTCGAGCCTTTTGGTTAAACAACCTTGATGCAACTGGAACGAATCTGGCAATAAATCGGGGAAAGAAAGCTTTGCTGCGTCAATACTGATGAATGCCCAGCTTGAGTTATGATACGCTTGACCAAGACCTTCCGTCCGACTTCCAATCTTGCTGCGGCTATTCAGCGTAGCTCGTGTGACGTATGGCATCCAGCACCACTCCCTGCTGTCTGTCTCGCTAGAGATGATTCTTGTTCTGCCGAACTAACGTCAGCTACTAGGCTTTTTAGGCTGTTCACGAGCACATTGATCGGGTCGTAACACATTAACCCATTAATTCCATTAAGGACCATTATGCATGGGTGTATCTCTTGTTCTTCAATGTATAATGTATGGGCGGCTCAAAACCTCACATGCGATTAATGCCATTATCGGGAGCCGACAAAAGCACACAAAACTCCGTCCCACATATAATTGCTCCGTCACAAATCACAAAATCGACGCGCTGTGCGCTGGCTGAGGTTGCCCGTCAATTCCACTTCGACTTGCCAGAGTCGTATCAGCTACAGACTGTACTGTAGCCTACAGTACATGTACGGAATCACTAGTCGGACTGCCAGTCCTGGCACAGTTAGAAGCTCTGCCCGCCACTGCCATGAGTCGCACTGCGCAGTGCAAGACCACGGGTCACGCCCCAGCCGCGCGGATCCTCCGTCGGTTGCGCGAGGACGCCACGGACATGGCGCTGCTGGTCACGTCGACGCCTGCACCCCACTGGAGGTTCGTGGCCGAGTCCAATAACTGCCGCCTGTACGAGCTCACAGGCGAGTCTCTTCCTCGCTGCATCAGCACTGTGGACACCTTCGACGCTGGCGGGGGCGGCCACCCATCAGAATTCTACATGGTGCGGGCCGTAACGACGCTGGACGCCGACGTGGACGAGCTGCTGACGTTCTTCAAGACGTCGCATACTCCGGAGTACCAGGAAGTGATGCAGAAGCTCTTCGGGAAGTTCGCGGAGAACGGTGTCACGCTGGACAAGTTGGCGCGCACGACACCGCCCGCTTCGGCGCAGGACCAGGACGGAGACTGGCGTAGCTACACGGTGGATGACGCGTACGCGGCCAACTGGCTCACATTGCGCTCTCTGAACAAGTTGGGCGGCGTCGACGCGTGCCACGACTTCACCATGATGTGCTACCAGGATATCTTCGAGCGCAACCCGGACAAGTCTGTGGAACGACTGGGCATGAGCAAAGGTCGTCGAGCTGTGCACGATGTGATGGCGCCTCACTCGTTGATCGGAGTGCACACGTTTTCCAGTATGAACTTCTCCGATATTCCAGAGCTGCCAAAATCATCAAAAACGGAGCGACTGCATTTCCGCAACTCGGGTGTGGTGATCGAGACGACGAACGAGCCCAGCAGTGTGCGCGTGAGTCTCTTCCTGTCGTTGATGCCAAATAAACATATTCTCAAAACGGTTGCTGCCAGTCCACGCATCCGAGCAGCACAGTCGCACGGGAGTTCGCTCGCCAAGAAATACGTCAAATGGCTGCAAGGGTTGGCTGCTTGTCTGGGGAACTTGACGGACACGGAGAAGCCCGGCGTGACGATCGAAAGGCTCACGAAGATGGAGTGGGTGGAGAGCGACCACTGCTTTATCTGCTGCAAGACGTTCGGGACGCTCATCATGCGACGGTGCCACCACTGTCGGTTCTGTGGTGAGGCTGTTTGCAGCGCGTGCTCAGGTTTCATCGACATGGACGCTTTCGACGTGTCATATATTGGAAGAGATGACAGCGACGATGGGAGTCATTACAGGAGAGAGGAGGCGGCTGAAACTCGCGGGTGCGTTACGTGCATCGCCGAGCTACAGATGAACCTGTCGCCAACTACTCACAAACGTGAGAACTTCTGACGAGGTGGAGAACGAGTAGGAATACCTGTAATTGTAGATGGCATCGCAAAGTCGACTGCAGTTTGATGAAGTTTGGTGAAGTAATAACAGATTAGAATAAAATTCAAGTGGATATATCACAGCGGTGTGCTGGTGGCATGAGTCTTCGAAGAAGACCTCATCTACATTTATGCACGGCATGATATAGGTTAGTATACCTGTGAGTTTGTCAACCAAATTCTTGGATACAAAAGGAGCTAGCCAGAGTTCTTGAATTTTATCCAAGTCGCTGGTGACGCACGCATGTTGCAGAACACTCGTTCCGAGACCATACCGGGTCGCTGTCTCACTTGTAGCTTTGGAGTTGTCCCCAGCAGCATTTTGGCCCTGGCGAAGTCTGTTTCACCTGATTTCCAATCCCAGCTTCTGCTTCAGCACTGACGCCCTTCATGCCAACAAGTTAACGAAGAGCAGATGCGTGCAGGCTTAGCTGGTATCCGCTTTTCTTCCATATGAAAAATGGTAACGTCAAACTTCCCAGCGCTTCCCCCCGCACTGATCGCCAGCTTCAGCTAGGTCTATTGTGCTCCACCTGTAGAGTGGCCTCCACATTGCATCCTGTTTTCTTAGCATATTAGTCTCATAACTAAGTACACAATAGACGCCACAAGGCTGAGCAGTCTCCGCTCAGAGCGTCAAACTAGCTTAGTCGGCCTCACAATGCATGAGAGAAGAGATCCTCCATCACCAGAACTGTAGCAAAAACTCTGGAGAAATCATAGTAATCGGCAAAAAGTGCCAGAGACGCTAAGCACTTTCTTAAACTGCTGCTCCTACCTCATGCAGTCTACCTGAAACAAAAGCAGCGTCACACCATAACCCAGCCACCAAATTAAAAAGCACACGTGCAGTAAGTCAGATCTCCTCGCAACCGTACAATGGCTTAAACTCACCCTCACTCGACACAAAACACTCTTCTTGCGACGTCCTCACACCGTGGCAAACGGATCGTCGTTAGGGTCCGTATTCGGCACGTTCTCCATGTTACGTGCCATCGTAACCGCGACATCCTCGCCGTACATGGACGCCATAAACGCGTGTGCCATATCCAACCCAGCCGTGATACCCGAACTCGTCCAGATCTTGCCGTCTTGCACCCACCGCGCCTTGTGGACCCAGTTGACCGTCGGGTGCGCCTCCACGATGCCCTGGTACGCCATCTTGTTGGTCGTCGCTCGCTTGCCGTCCAGCAGCCCCGTCGTCGCCAGAATAGCCGACCCGGTACACACCGTTAACACATGCGTCGCACTGTCCGCAACTCCCTTCAAAAACTTCATGAACGCCTCGTGCTTCTGCATCACCAAGCGACCGGGGGATCCTCCGGGGACGACGAGGATGTCAATATGGTCCGTGACGTCCTCGAACCCGTGAGTGGCGTACAACGGCATACCGAAACCCAGTGAGTTGCTGCTGCGTAGCGGCCCCGGCGTCAATGAGATGGTGAGGAACTTGACAGGTTGGTCGCAGACAGTCGGCAGTTGCTCCAGATACGACGTGACCCCCACGAAATCCTGCTGCACGACGCCGTCGAAGACGATGACACCGATGCTCAGAGGCAGTTTACTATTGGCAAGTGTCGACATGATCGATTGCATGTGGAATTCTAGAGGAAATAAGGAGGAGACTTGGAGAATGGAGGTCCGGTGCTGTGATCAGCGTCGGTAGATACTGACTGGGGTGCTGACTTTTGAGACCGCATAAAGGGGTGAACAAAAGCTGCCATAGTCACCATCTATGTGGTTGTAATACATGCTGCGTCACCGAGATTAGCCGTTACTGTACATCGATCTCTCGGTGGTCGACAGTGTCGACGACACTACGGTGGCGACAATGTCGCCGCTTGTAGTCGATCAATCGATCGACCGCACTTTACATTAGACGCAATGGGGAAGAGTACGTTCACGGTGAAGGTGGTGTTATTCAAGTGCCAGGACCTGGTGGCGGCTACGAACGAAGTGGGCGGCAAGAGCAGCGCGTCGGTGGTCTTCACGCTCGGCAGCGACACTAAGAAGAGCTCGTGCGTCAAGAGCAACCTCGATCCGCACTGGTCGCCGCCTGAAAAGTTCGAGTTCGAGGTGGACGAGTGGGAGAACGAGTTCCTCATTGCACAGGTGTTCGACTACAACCGACAAGACAAGGGCGATCTTATTGGCTCGGCGGTGATTCCGTTGACGTTGTACGCTGGAAACAGGAACTGCGAGATGTGCAGCTACCCATTGGTGTTGCCGGACGAGGTGGGCGGATTGGGGTCGCCCAAGAGCGACATGTTCTTGCAGATTAGTCTGTTGGACGCGGATGGCAGTCCGGTGGAGGAATTTTATTGGTAAAACTGCTGGAAACCGTTGAAAAGTGAGTGATAAGGCTTGCGAGATCTGACCGTGCCAACATGCCAACAACTACTGTATTCATTGATATAATGTGTTTGCTAAAATGCTACACTGTGTTCACTTAAGCCTAATATACTTCTTGATCACTACCGTCATCCTGTGTTGCCTCTATTTCAACAAATAGTATTTGTCAAATACTAATGTGTGAAAGCAAGAAAGATCGCAACCACAGCAGCGCTGTCATGAAACCATGCTGCAAACGGTTACCGGTACCAATATTAGAGGACAACCAAGATCAGCCCCCATCAAACAATCACTGTCTCTTTCTGTCACATTCCTCGGCACACCATTTGCATAGGCAACCTGAAGAGCACTCGCCTCATCCAACGCTGCTTGTCAACATTCGCACCCTGTTCCGCCAAAAAAAACGACACAATATCCATGTGACCACCTCACAGTGCTAGTGAACTTGAGTGGAGTCAAGCTTTCATTATTGGTCATGTCGATGTCAGCCCAACAGCCTCGTTAAATTATCCGTGTAGTGCAGTGCAGATGAGCAGGGTGTTGCCGTCATCGTTCCCAAAATCAATTGACGCGCCCTTCTTGAGTAGCTTCACAACCTCGATTTATCCACGTTAGACCGCCACAAGGAGATTTTACGAGCCTTCACGTCTCTCAGATCAATTCTTGCCCCGTTTTCCAGCAGCATTGCAACCACGCATTTGGTCATCTCTTTTCGGTAGCAATCATGAGTGGCTCCTCGAAGCGGGCGCGGGGTTAATAGACTGAGCCTAGACGAGTCTACCGCTTTACGAATCGTGTGCGAGCGCAATCTCCTTGACGTTGTGACGCTACTCGTGGAAAATGGCGCTGACGTGAGATCTTGACAGGATCGTCGGGTGCAACACTTTCATAACGGCTGTGTAATCGGTCAACGATGCAAGTTAACGTCCGCGCCGCTGTCCGCCACCAATTGCACCACGTCGACGTGTCCATTTGCTGCCGCATGTCTTAGAGAGGTACCGCCGTGAGTGTCCACTGAATCAATTGGCGATCCGTTGTCGATGGGAAATGCCATTTTGGATCGTGTTCCCGTCAGAGCGCTGGCTTCTCCATTCACCCACAATAGTGGGGTCCCATACACACCACGTTCAGAAGAAGACTTGCACCCACAGCGCACTGATGCTGCAACGACGACTGAGGCGTACTTGACGTAGCAATACTGCCGAACTGTTGTCTGTCTGGCAAGCCGGATTCTCCCTGCTGTATTTTTGGAGACTGTGGCCATAATGAAGGGTACCGTCCGTAACCAAGAGGGGGTACACTCGCCCTTCATTACACTTTGCGACACCGAAACTCGACGCCAACAGCCACAATTGCTTTCATTCCGACTTCTACATCATCTGCTTTGCTGCTCCTGGGCTCTGCTTTCTCCATCATCGGCAGCTCTCACTTCACTCCACTCCTCTACTTCCGGTATCTGAAGGGCCGTCCATCAGCAAGGCGCTCTCAGCCTCAAGGCACCGACGTTTAGCGCCGTAACCGACGACGACGAGGACGATGGGCCGAAAGCAGAAGAAGTTCGGGGTGAGTGTCGTGCTCTTCAAATGTCAGGACCTGGCGGCCGCCGATATGGACGTCGTGGGCGGCATGAGCGACCCGTACGTGGTCTTCACGCTGGGCGATGTCACCAAGAAGAGCTCATGCATCACGAACAATCTCAACCCGCACTGGTCGCCGCCCGAGAAGTTCCAGTTCGAGCTGGACGAGTGGGAGAACGAGTTCCTCATCGCGCAGGTCTTCGACTACGACCGGCTGAGCAAGGACGACCTCATCGGCTCGGCGATCATCCCCTTGGCGCTCTATGCAGGCCACCGACACTGCGAGATGTACAGCTACCCGTTGGTGCTGCCGGACGAGGTGGGCGGACTGGGGGCGCCCAAGAGCGACCTGTTTCTCCAGATCAGCTTATCAGCCAGCGACGGCAGCCCCGTCGAGTATTACTATTAGGAACGGCCGACAGACGGCCGAAATATCTACGCAATTATTTTGATCGTATTAGCCCCGCGATGTTCGAAACGAGTTCGACGGGGAGAGAGAGAGAGGAGGGGAGGAGGAGGAAGTCTGCGTTAAGGTTGGCAATATGTACGTAGATTAAGCGATTGAGGTCCATCATGGACTGGATTGTCAGGAAGTTTACGGCACTTGGATGATACGGTGTCGGCGCGAAACTGAAGCGATTGAAGCGATTTCAAGCCTGCGTCGTTCAGTTGAGACGCGCCTCACCCTACTGTATTCTTGAAGATGGACGGATGAATGGATGGCCACTAGTGCTCGCTGGTATGGAGCTGCGAATCGCAATCGCAGCCTACGATTGCCACTGTCTTCAATGAAGAGAGCCGCGCTCGGCACCGACAGTGCTGGATGGCAACCACACTCCACTACTCGACAAGTGTGGATCCACACTTGCCGAGCGTGACAAAGACAAACTCATGCGGTAGGGAAAGGAAGGTGGCGGGCGATGCAGTCCCGCAGCCCCCTTCATGTCACGCTGCCGGGAAGTGAGCACCGCCCAAGTGACGACGAGATCAAAGTCGCCATATCCTCTTTCGAAGCCTTGGCTGCTGCAGCACCAAGGCAATACATCAGCTGGAAAGCTAAGACGCAATCGCTCCCCACCAAAATCTTGGTGCTCTGCGAGTCGCAGTGCGACGCCATCGTCTGTTCTTTTTGTAAAGCAAAAATAAGCACGAAATAAACCCCCAACCCACGCTCGCTATGGGAAGCGCAATGCATGGCATGGCGATCTTCCGACCTCTTCATCAGAACACCACTGATTGCCATGTTTGCCGTGGCCGCACCGAGCCTTTCTGCTTCAGAAGGTGTTGTTACTGTACATGTACGCATGCCCAGTATCGAGCCTGCGCACGCGGCTGACACGAATTTGCAGAGTGGCTGCCCCCACGACTGGGCAAAGGTGCAAATTGGGCTCCCGGAGCAGCCAAGCTGTGCACTGTAGTGTGCTGCAGTGCTTACTGCCAGCTTGCGTCGGAAAAAGGGCACGTGATGCTATCCCCGACTGGATGTGCACACTAGCCTCATACTGTGGCCGATTCGTCTTATTCTGCACTTGTAAGTACAAGTATACAGGTATAATATACACAATCGGATAAATATGAGTTGTAGGACACAAGAAAACTATCACCCTGCTCGAGCTCCGCGCGGACTTAAAACCCTTACCGGTACTAGAAAGGCATGAACCCTTTCGCGCTTCGCGCAGAGATCGGCTCGCTACCGGTAGGTTTTACCCTACCGCACTTCGCGCGGGGATCGCTCGCTGGGAGCAATGTAAATGTTTGTCGGAATAAATGTATACAAGGAGATGCTCCAGTCGGGTACAGCAGTCACTCTCCGGAAAAAGCCACTACATGTACGGCCTGGGTCTGAAAATGGTCGTGAGATCGTAGAATCCCCACTGAAGCGGGTCGTTCGATTGTCGTTTTTCGGTTCAATGAATTGATCCGCCCCTTCAGATAGGGTACGTACTTTACCGGTACACATTCCATTTCGCAGGTTTAAGTGCTCTGATTTGTTTAGACATTAACTCAAAAGTATCAGGTACACATCACATCTGACAGTATTTGTAGAACCATTTCAGTGGTATTGCTGCTGCTCACTCTTGGAGCCAGCCATACAAACATCAAAATCTCGTGGCTGCACTCTATCACAGCCATCTGCTGACGTACGCCCTATCCTCCGCCTCCATCCATGCAGCGCCACTGGCCACGTCGTCCAGCCGTGTCCTTGCTCCTTTTCCTTCGCCTAGGTACACACGCGTAGGTAGCAGATACCAGTACCAAGCACAGTGACGCGCTGCCAGATGCGAGTCATTCCGCGATTGGGTCGTGTCAGCAGCCACACTTCACATCGTGTGCGTGCCCGGAGACCAAAATCTCGCTTGCCAACGTCAGGATTGAGACCAGAGCTCTGCTTCACAACGACACTGGCTGACGATCCGGAAGTCGCCAGGATTCGATAGCCGCAGAGTGGAGTTCGTGCAAAAAGGGGCGAGACGAGCGAACGTCCGCCCGTCCAAATGTTAAGCGCCAGGCCGCGACCAAGTCGCCCACCCGTACGTCCCAACGCATTCCGAAAGTCGAGCCGCAACCCGCTCAACATGAGCCGCACGGCCGCCAACAAGACCACGGGCCATGCGCCGTCCACACTGATGCTGGAGCGGATGCACGAGGCGGCCACGGACTTGGCCATTCTAGCCACCACCAGCCAAGGGTGGCGATTCGCCAACGAGCGCAATGGCGCCATGCTCTACGAAATGGCAGGACGCAACTTGCCGCCAAACGTCACCACAGCCAGGAAATTCGGACGCGGCGCAGGCCACTCGTCCGATTATTATATCGTCCGGGCAGTTACGACAGTGCACACGGGCGTGGCTGCTATGCTGGACCTGTTGCATTCGTCTACAACCGACGAGTTCCGACTCGTCATGAGACAGATTTTCCTACAGTATTTCCAGAACGGCGTCACTTTAGACAAGTTGACGTGCACCACCCCGCCGCCATTCGCAGAAGACCCGGACGCCGGGGCGGAAGGCGCAAGACGAAGTTACTCGGAGGACGACTCGTACTCGGTCAACTGGTTGACACTCAAGGCACAGGCCAAGCTCGGAAATGTGGAGAACCATCGAGATTTTACACTCGTTTGCTACCAGGACGCGTTCTCTCGACATGAGTCGGGCGTCCTGGAGCGAGTTGGACGGGGAACAGCTCGCACCAGATCAAACACGTCGAATTTCCAGCCACAGAGCAGATTGGTTGGTGTCCACGTACTGAGCAGCGTCAACTTCCAAGACGTCCCGGAGCTGCCGATTCCGGAATGCACGGACAGACTGCACTTCCGGAACTCCGGGTTCGTCATCGAAGAGACTTCGGAGCCCAATGTACTGAGACTTTCCTTGTTGCTGTCGCTATTGCCAACTAAGGCGACGTTGAAGTATGCTAGGAAGTATCAGCGCTGGCTGCAGACGCTAGCGAGTTGTGTAGGTAATCTGGCGCAGGTTCTGAGACCGGAAGTGACCCTGCACTGTTTGAGTAAGCTCACGTGGAAGCAGAGTGATCACTGTTTCATGTGCCTCAAGATGTTCCGCACATTCCGCCGTTGCCACCACTGTCGGTTCTGCGGCGAGGCAGTGTGCGGTACCTGCTCCAGTATGGTCAACATGGCCGGGTATGAGGTCACGGACGGCAGTGGTAGCACATTAGCCGCCAGTGCAGCTAACAGTCTAGCATCATCGCAACGCGGAGAGCCGATGGACGCAGACTTTAGTCAGACTGGTGATGTTTGGCAAATGACGTCGGGAGACGGAATGGGGATATCGCGCAGCAGCAACAGCACGCGTGGGTTCCGAGAGGCCCGAGGCTGCAGTGCCTGTATTACGGATCTGCGTCATGGCCTGACGACCTCGGCCATTGTGAAGACGCGACGAAACTCCGACTCTAGCAACTACAGCGGCGAGAACCCTTTGCTCGCGCGCTCGAAAACTGGACTAAGTGCCAGCAACGACGATGAAGAAGTTATCTCCTATGACAGCTCCGATGATGTCAGCTATGAGCGTCGTTTAGGCTCTATCGCGACGTACATTCCGTCCGAAGGCGGCGCTGGTGCGATGGTGGAGGAGAATGGACCATTCACTACCAGTAGTCTGGGACTGGATGAACCGGTAGACGAGTTCCCAGTCACGTCCGAGGAGCTGCAAGACAAGTTCCCAGCAGTGGACGAGCCGGCCCCACCGCGTTTCCGAAACGTGTCCGATCCGGATCAGCTCCGTCGCATGCGTAATGTGTCGGACCCGGAGCTGCCGCAACGTCTTAAGGACAAGCACAGCATGGTGTCGATGTCCACAGCAAGCAGCTCCTTCTCGCGTTCGTCACATGATCGCTATACCAACGACAACGCGTCGCAGTACTCGCGTGGCACAAACTTCTCGGCCATGTCGGACGGATCTTCGGCTTGTGATCTCTCTCGCGACCCGGACATCCTGGCTCTTGCTGGTCTGTCGCTTAAGCCTAGACCGTCAGATGACCAATATGAGCCTGCCCCGATACAGCGACCGCCAATGCCTCGCAGAAAGAGTTGCGAGCAGCTAACGAACCAGGTTCCCGAGGAGCCCGAGAAGGAGATGGAGGCGGAAGCGGAAGCAGTAGTTAAGAAGGGAAACAGCGAGGAAGAGGACTCGTTCAACGGGAGGACTGTTCCCACTCCGTGGCCTGGCAACAGTAGCGCTGACGCTCGATATCGCAGCAACACAATGACCGCGCGCGACGATTTTGCTGTGCCCCAAGCCAATATGCTTCGTCCTGCTGATGTTCTTCGCCACCGCAGCCAGACCACTGCCGCTTTGACCTGGAACCCCGCTGCGACTGCGCCGTTGTCTTCTACGTCTTCAGCGAAGGACTTCAGCGCGAAGCCTAACAACTTTGCGAGCTCCAGCATCCGGCCCACAGCTAATAGCTCTAAGTCGGCAGCTCGGCCAGCATCTGCAGAGGCGCCAACTGACAGCAGCCAGTTCCATTTCTCACGGATGAAGAGCGAGCCCTCAAGCACAACGGCTGCGATCGTAGCAGCCGTGACCGCCGCATCGACGGGGTCAACTAGCTCAGCAGCAATGCCGACACGAAACGGAGCACAGCAAGACCAGGCTTCGTCAAGTTTGGGCAGCAGCAAACTTTATATGACTTCCACAGCTCGACGAGGGTCCGTCCTGAGACCGATGCACCAGACTCACCGACTGCCAGCTTCGGTTCCAGAAGGCAGCACAGCGTCGGACGATTCGGACCGCAACGATATGATCCCGTTGGCTCAGTTAGACCAGGCGCCAGCGAATTTCGTCGTGTTCTCGGACTCGAGGCGTGAATCCATCTTCACGCGGGCGGATGACGGTCAAGATATGATCCCGCTTGCCTTTTAGATGTCCTGTAGACGAACGCAGTCGAGGTGCAAGTTGAAGCGCTCGAACGAAGAGCTATTTATCATTTGGAGAGTGTCATATTGCAATATAATGCCGTGCAGAGCAGGATGTTTTCGAGTTGTGATTTGCTGTCGGAGATTAGTCTTTCAGTCCTACTAGGTGCATACAGTAGTTGTTCGCGAGCTGAAAAAGGGGAGGGTGAGCGACACCAACTGGCACGTTTTGATATCTGAAGTTCGAAGTGAAACAAAGAAGTTCATTGTCAAACTGAACAATTAGACTTGCACGCGCCTACAGCCTTGTCAATTGAAAAACACGAAGCAAAAGGTTGATAAGCAGAAACGGGAATGAGTCTGAGCCACCCTTCAAAAAAGGAGTCAGGCGTCCCCAAAAGAAGCGAAAAAAGAGCACGATGAACAGGGCTCCTAGCCGTCCCTTGCATTGCTCGTCTGCAATTGTGTCGGGCACACCCATTCGGACTTGAGTCATCACATTTGCGCTTGCCATCAGAAAATCAACTTGTGGGGACTGATGGGGTTCACAAGCTTGTTAAACCTCATTTAGGATTGCCGTAGGGAGCACAGCGAGTCGTAGGTGATTGCATGCTGGTGTCTAATGAATACTTTCACCACGATGGATGCGGGGGGAGGGTATTATTTTCCCGAAATGTAGCGCTAACACGGAGAGCATTCTGGCAACTTCGGGGGCATTTTGGCACTTGCGAAACTATGAGGAGAACGTAACCAGTTTTCTAAAAGATAAATTATTTCCGAAGCAACATGGAAGCACTCGCGTTTGTACCTAAAATCCACTTATTGAAAATGCCTCATAGGCTTTATGAGTCATAGCAAATGCCTGTCAACTTCCACTCAGGATTCACAACTTCCACTGGTTAGCAGTCGAACATTGGCATACAGTAGTAAGGTGGTGAGATTCTTGCTGGATAGCGGAAAGTCGATTGGCATGGGTGAGCGTAAAATGTGAAGCGCACTGACGTGGGTGTCGGAGGTGAGTAACGAATAGTTGGCCGAACGGTTCATAGCTTTGGTACTAGCCGGAATCTTGACGTTGCTAAACTTCTCGTGGAGCTTGAACGACGATTAAGGTCAAGCTGCCTGGCAATTGGGAGCGCTTCGATTGATTTAGTTATCGGTTGAGGCGGGATGCGCTCATTTGAGAGGTGTTGACATGTGAATTACTACTCGAGCAAGGCGTGGCTGTTAATTTGGTGGATGAGATAGTGATAGTCCGCTAGTCGCGTCGACGAACAATGGCTACGTTGGTGTCGTTAATTTGCTCACACAAAAGAACAGATACAGGCCTTTCTTAGGTAGGGGTTGACAAAATTAATTCATGAAAAATCATGATAACCTGCTAGCTCCGACGCACAGCATGTTTCTAGTCCACCTTCCGTTACAGCACCAACATCCTTCTCGATTTCCATTAATTACATTGAATTTGACAGCTTAGACGGCCTGTAGACAATTCTTCTCGTCTGGGCAACTCAATTTTCACTTACTGTGGCTGCTTGGAGACAGACGGCGTCGACGTTGGCGATCTCCGTAATCCGAAAGGCATCAGCGGCGGAAGCACATTACCAACTGATCTAGCTGGAGATAAGGCACCACTTGCAGCGGGAGTCATTACCAGTGATGCAAAGCGCTGCGCCGGAGATGCCAGAATCCCGCTAACTCGGTGGTACGGACTCGGCGACAACGCAGCTGAAGGAGGAACCAGCAGCGATGGGAGCATCCGTGGAGTAGTCAGTAGTGTGGCTTGTCTTGGACTCTCACGTGGTGGACCTGCTACAAGAACCTCGTTTTTATGATAAACCGGCGTTGAACTCGGTGGAGATGGCTGCGGCTGAACCAAAGTATTAGCAGCCACAAGCTCCGAGTGTGAGTATCCAGGCGGAGGTTGAGCGACTTGCTGCTGTAAGTACGGACGATGACTAATGTGTGGAGACTGCTGGCCGCTGTACCCCACTCGACCAGCTCCAGGTCGATAGTCTGAATACACCACGTGGCCACGAGGATACGCTTCAGGAACTACCCCCGGTCTCAAAGAACCAGAGTGTGTGTGCACTATTGCTGGCGAAGGGGGCAAGATCAGTCCTTGAGGACTCTGAAGCGACGGCAACCTCATCATTGGAGCAGACATCGGCGTGGACCTTGCAGTGTGTACGGGAGGGAAACTCCCTCTCATAGCTGCTACCATCGGCGTAGTAGGTTGCGAATTGGTCGTCACATGATGCGGCGTTCTCATTTCTGCCTCGTGGTTCGTCATTGACCGGTGGCGCTTCGATATCGGTTCGTCATTTCGGTGCGACTGCAACTTGTCCTCGTCGACCGTCGTGTCTTCGTCCGACACGCTGCCTCGTCGTCTCTTGTGTGAAAACTTCTTGGCGTCGAACTTGCGTTGGTGCTGGTTCTGCTTCGATCGATGCTCCTCGCATAAGTTATGAGATTTGCCATTGCGTTTGACGGCCCGTTCGTTCTCGCACTTGCGGGACTGGTACAAACACTTGCCTCGATACGGTCCGGGAGTTCGGGTAGTCTCCGATACTGAGGGAGTAGCAACAATCACAGGGTCGACGGGTGCCGTGTTGCCTTCCGCCTCAATCGGTTTCGTAGGGTCTCGTTTGTCGTGGTGCTTGACCGTCGCTTTCTTCTTTTTGACGGGAGCTCTGCGTTTCTTGATATTGGTGGCTGGGGCGTTGGCGTTGGCATTGGAACCTTTGCCATTGGTCTCCTCTGGCGGCATTAGAGGCGGCGGCTGCATGGCAATTGAATGCTGAATTGGGATATCTTGAGGTGGCAGGTTGCGTGCGACCTGCCTGAACCGCAGGGGCTTGACTAACGGCAGCCGCCCGGAAAATAGATGATTGCCAAGTGTGACGGCCAGGCTGATACGGGGAGGGTGAGCGCGATTGCACGATGGCAACGTACCAGTCCAGCGTGGTAAAACGGGGCTTCGAGAAACCGCAATAGCAATAGCAAGGGTCTGTGTTTATTAATACGTAAGGGTAGGTAAAGTGTAATTCCTTCATATGTAACTTAAAGTTGAAAATTGTTCCACTTCGTAAGACTGTCTCCACACACAAATTGAAACAAGTAGAATGATGCAGGTATCTGTTCATTCAAATACTTTTGAAGCTGATAATACTTAAAAACTAAATTAAAAGCAAGAAATCTGTCCAAGTGCTTATGTAATTCTTTATCTTTGTTCCCGGTCATAACGTATTGAAGGCCGTTTGTTCATTAATTCTGTCAGGTATTCGAACCGAATGGCGGCGATCTGATTGGTAGAAGAAAGGGCATTTTTCGAACTGTCGCCCGCATTAGAACGTCATATGATGCGCATAACCAAGTCCACGGATCAGAACGCATCGACTTGGTTTTTGTATGGCTTCAACTGAAGCTCTGTGTATACAACGGCAAATAACGGATCGCTTCGTGTTCGGCTGCCATCGAACCATGATGGACGACACTAAAACTACTACCGTTGGGTGGTGAAGGCGGCATTTGCCTTCGCCATTTCTTTTTTTGAGGATGTGTGGCTTCTCGTGCGTCAGAGCGCATCACTCACGCGAAGGTCGGAAAGATCACGCCCCAGTGTGCATCTGATACCGTAGCTTGCTTTCAGGCATGTGCTGCATCTCCGACTGCAGACACACGGCACCCTTCACTTGCGTCACTCACTGGCTTCTCCACTATGAAGGTTCTTGAGTTGGATCTCACACCGATACCAGGTCGCTCGTACATGTACTTCGGAGTATTATAATTGACTTTGATGTAGCAGTAGAAGCGCTGTAGACACTTTCCTGGGTTCGCACCAATGTAGCCCACCTGTGTCGGACCAAGATCGGGAAGCCAGTGGATTGCAACAGCTTCCCTTCAACCTTGTCTGCATCATATTTTATTTATTCAAACCGCTGCAGCGAAAGAAACCTAAATGTAATGTTGCATGGTACTAGAGCCCTGCACAGGTATACTGTACACACCCGCAAAAATCCAAATTGGCATCGACCACCGCGGTCGATTATGAGCCAGCAATGGCCCGTGAGATTCGAGCACTCGATGCCACGTCAACAGTGGTCGGGTCCGCACGATTCGACACCCCGAGACTGCAGTCAGACTCAATCGAAGCTCACTGCTGCACGCCATCCAGGGCACCTCCAACATAAGCAGTACGTCTCAGACAGACGCCGCGGCGCCATCGCCACGTTGCGATTCTTTTGCTCGGTCTTTGCAAGGCTCGGCGGAACCCCCGATACCAAGTACAGTATACAGTACATGCCGCGTCTATTGGCTCTGTATACTCCATTTAGACTCTTTTTCAAGCGTTTGCCATCCTGTACAAAGCACCAAGTCATAAGCCTTTCAGGGTGAACGCAGCGACGATTGCTCTGCTTCCATGAGATGATAGGAAATTCTGACAGGGAAGTAGATCAGCGGCAGCTTATTTAACAATTTCAGCGAGCTGCATAAACTCATTATTGAGTATCAATTCTCGTTTTAGGTCTTTAAAAAAAGGCAAAAAAGGTTATACTAAGTTTATCATGCTGTTTTTTTTCGGCATTTAAAAATAATATCGTAATGAGGTATACAATTCTTGTAAGATGTTATCCCGTAAAAAAGTCAACAAGTTTTTGACAACAAACACTCGAAACACCAACTACACCCCTTTATTTTTTCTTTTCAATACATATTGTAGTATAAAGATGGGGTGTCATTTTTATGACAATTACCGTAGTTTCTATTATTAACACTGGGGTCCGAACGCGGTCCTCACCGCGGTTCTCCACGCAGCATACATAGCCGATGTTATCTGCCTTAAAATTGGTCAAATAACCAAGTTATTTGACAATGTGTCGTCGTCACACTCATTGGATAGAATATGAGTGGTTTGTGGCGAACTTCACGCACTGAGCACAAAATCTCGTGGAGAACAAGGGAGAAAGCAGCGTGGTGAACAAGGCCAAAGACAGTATGGCGGAAGCAACTCGAATGGGCGTCGGGCTAGAGGAATCTGTGCTTCGCACGTACTCGAAAGCATCACCCATCCACCCGCAGAACACTTCCCGGGCTTATACAAATAAGCAGAACGAGTTTAAGCAATGGTGTGACGGCAAGGGCGCTGCTTTCAACGACCTCACTCGATATACGGTAACAGGGCCTAAACTTCATTTTTTTCTCGAGGATTGCGTCATAGGGCGAGAAAAGCGCCGCAAAGGTCATGAGGGGAGATGCGAAAAACTCGGTAGGTCTACCGTCAATAGCTACATTGCTGCCATGGTGGAATTGTCGCCAGCAACAACGCTTGAAGATTAATAACTACCCTTCCCCACGAAATGATGCTGTTACCACTCTTTTGAAAATTACGGAGTATGAAGAGGATGACCGGCGCCGGAAAAACTTCGCAGACCGCGGTGAGGATACAATGCTGGACGGATATACGACGACTGAGCAAATACAGAAGATTGCTCGTTTCTTTTGGACTTCACCACGAGATTCCGGAACAAGTTTGAGAAATTTGCTCGCGTTTCTGCTGTCACATTTTGCGCTTATGCGTGGGGAATCTGCTCGCCGTATGGAATTGGCTGATCTTCATTCTATTCCGCTGGAAAATGAAGGCTACAGTGCGTGTCGAGCCTAGATGATGATTATGAGGCAAGGAAAAACCAATCAAGTCGGTCGGATTAAAGTAGGCGCCTGCATGCGCAACAAGAATGTCGATATTTGTCCTCATGGTCTGCTTGGATTCTATCTCTTCTGGCGATGGCATGTTGATATGGAGTCTTTTCCCGATTTTCGAAATCGGAACAATGGTATCCCGTTAAACTACTCAAGACCGGGAAGGATCTATCGAAGGCAATGTCGTACAAAGTTCACCGAGAAGCTATTGCCGGTTCATTGGAACGCATAGGACTTCGTAGCCGTGCCAAAACACATGTAGGCAGAGGCTCGGGCGCTAGGATGGCGGACCTTGAGGGAGCCAGTGAGGTACAAATACGTCGTCTGGGGAGATGGAACAATCAGGCCATGGAGAAATGCTATCTCACTTCTCTACCGCGAGAAGCAATGCGCACTTTGACCGGTTTTGAGCCTAGTTGAGGTAGCTATTTTATAGCGCGAGCGTGTGTTGAACCACCTATGGCTCTTCAGCAACAGATTTTCCCATCATTTGAGGATTGGCAAATTAAGATGTGTGCGGGTGAGTGTGAACAGTCTATCGCAGGTGGCGGGTTCCTTGAACTACTACAGTACCTTCGTGGTGTTGTTATTCAGGGCGCTGTTGTTTTGGCGGAGCACATACCTGGGCATCCAATATGGAAGCACACAATTTTCAACAGCGAAGCTTTCAAACAATTCAAGAGTGATTTAAAGGCTGCTATGAGCACTGTGATTGATCCAAGCGAACGCCAGCTGGAGAAAGCTATGCCCGTGTTGAATGCAAAACTTGATGGAGTTCACCAGGATACCAGAGCATCTGTAAACGGAATTCAAACTAGCCTGGAAGTGGTGGAAGGAAAATTAGCTGGTGTTGTCAAAATACTAGCTCCATTGAGCAGCGGATTGGTCCTTCTGCAAGTTAAAATTGTCGATGGAACTCAGTCGGGAAAGCCCAGCGCTGTGATACCTGAAAGCAGTGAAACCATCACTGGGTCTGATGAACTCCCTGAAGTCATAAGCTATAGGCTTAGCCGTGGCATTCAGACAGTGCGTGAGCTGTGGAACGAATGGTCGTATGGGCTTCCAGGCGGTTATGCGGTAAAACGACTTGAAGAAGATTATGGCACGAAATGGTGTAATCGCCTTGAAAGGCGCTTCTTCAACCGACGCCGCAAGGTTATTGATCTGGTGATGAAAAAAGTTGCCGCAACTTGTGACAATAATGAAATTGAAAAATGCGATGCTATCGAAGAAGCCATCGACTGCATTGAAGGCATCCGCACCACCCGCCGAAAGTCTCTGAACTAGTTGTCTCAAAACGTTGATGACATTGCGCACGAACTGGGATTAGCAGAGTACTAAGAGGCTCACAAGGTTTCTTGGAAAACACACGTTCTAGAACGAGGCAGTCTTTATAATACTAGCGCTATGAAAAGATGTATACCGCAGTACACCTTCGCTGCACTTACCGCAGTGCCCTTTTGCGGTGTGTTCCGCAGCATCCATTTACGGTACCGCAGTGTCCATTTGTGGTATGTACAGCAGTAACATTTTGCGACACTGACCGCAGCGTGTCATAGTGGCACTTGTTGCAATGTGACAATGTGATATTTGCTGAGGGAGGTGAGACACGTCCAGCGACCAGATGCAGGAGGATAAATCCAGCTCAGTGCTGAAGTATTAGACTGCTGCAGAAAACACAAAACATTGCCGCAGTCCAAGATGCGGTGCCACATAGGCTTCTGGGTGTACACTAGCGACAACGGTGAAGACGTCGTCTCTGCCAGCGCCGCACGCTTTGCTCGCGAGCAAGCAGCCCAAGACGATCCACGCGTCAACACGGCTGTGTACAACTGGCTCCGATCCCGCGCTGGTAGGGCATTGCGAAAGTGCTAGTTAGACGAGCAACCGGATACCCGGCGGACGTACATGCTCAACAACCCCGACACCAGCTTTTCGCTTGACGAAAAAACCCAACAGGAATCACTGACGGTCGCCAGAATCGCGCTCGTTATCCTACAATGGTCCGCGCAGACATCACCACCCGCAAGTTTTGCAGGAAGAGACAGCGTTGGCTCCGACTCGGGAGGCACTACCTATCGACCAGCAGACCAGGGCGCAGCTCAATGAACTGGACGAGTTCCGTGGTGCATTATTGGGTGCGGCATTTACTGCTGAGGTCACTAGACTGGGGTATGCAACCAGACAAGGGGACATTGACCAAGTCGTGGCCCGCTTAGCGGCAGTGGTGGAGTGCATGGGGGTCCAGATCTCTTTTAGCGTGCCCCCTGCTGACCGAGCACGAGTCGTGGCGATTACGATGGAGGTTGCACAGCAGTTGAGAGCTACGACGACGCAGATGGACATGTACACGGACGCGGAGGCGGGCAACGCTATGGTGTAGTGGGTCTGTGAAAATGGCTAGTCGCAGGGCCCTCTCACACACTGCGCCCGAACCACCGACTAACGGAGGGGGTACTCCGATATCCGTTGGATGCCAAA
>LGSN01000432.1:0-39873 GCA_001314375.1 Phytophthora podocarpi | reverse complement strand
TCCAGCCTCCGTCAGCGCTCTTCGTCTAGCGTGCAGGGCGCGTCGTCCCTCCTTGCGAACGACGAGGATGCTCGGCTGGCCTCGCGCCATCAAATATCGAAACCGGGGTACACTAGGCTCTGTAGCCATTTCCCAGTGTACCCATTCCTTCTTGACCTTGGGCCGTTGCTTCTCGAAGCAGCGCTTGCTTGGGTCCGATATGACCTTGATCCTGCATCCGATGGAGGCCTGGCACGGCGCCTTCCCACCCGGATGCGGGACACAAAGCCCAGCTGTGATTGGTAGAGCGTGATAGCGCTGTCGTCGCTGCGTGCTATCAATGTGTTGAACCATGTCGAACGCCCAGGAAGTTTCCGCTCTGCTCGTGGCTCTATATCTTAACCGGAAATCACCCCGTTACTATTCAGTGGACTTTCAGAATATTCGCGTGTGGTTATGCGTAGACGTAGCCTTTCAAGATGCGTATATTGACGTAATGCTACGACACTGCCACCGAGTTCCGCACGGCTTGTCCATATCCGGATTACATATACCGCCCAGTCCAACTGGAAAACGTGAAAATGATAAGTTTTTCTTGCTCATAAGAAAAACGGCTGGATAAACGAGGTCTCAAGTTTTAGTCTCTCCACACAACGATAACATCTCATACCGTTCATCGGCGACGTGTGCCCGCCGTTGATTGCGTGCTTGGTAGACGGCTTTTAGACATGCGCAACCCTACTGTTTCGAAACAGCAGAGAAGATTTCCAGCGGGCAATGCTGGTTCTCTTCCACCCGTTCCACCGGTTTGAAGACTCCAATATTGCTCGCGGTTCTAGTGCTAACGAGCAGTTTCAAACGTGGTGGAAGCAGTCTGCGCCCGAGGACGCTCGTAAGTTTAATGTTTACTCCCGCGACTACTACGTATCTCGGGAGTTTGCCCGTCAACGTGTCGATGATGATTCAGAAAGATATCTTGCTTGTCTCCGATGATGAACGCTCCGGCAATGAATCTGATTGTGATGATAACCAGGTGGATTCCCTCGACGACACCGAATCGTTCGACGACACCGAATCGTTCGACGATACCGCTGTATTGTTGCCGTCCTGAGTGTACACAGACTTTATTAAGAAAGCAACAGACGCAGCCACTTTAGCTGCCAATTCTCAGCACGCCCCATCTGATGACATATCCACATACCGGTCGGTCCCAGTAACGAGCTCGACCGCTGCATTGTGCAGGCGGAACAAGCTCTCAGTCTCCATGAGCAGACCCTCCCCCAATCGAGACACAAATGTTACCACAAGTTGATATAATTTTTCCCACCCCGGTGTCCATTTTGAGACATTGGCAGGTGCAGATATTTGGATTGATCCTTCCACTCTACCACCCCGTCGGGATGATATCTTAACTGTGAATGCGTCACTAGCAAACGTCTCGCAACTATTTAGACTCAACGAAAAGCAGCATAAAGCTTTCGTTCGAGTGGGGCGCCCATTCTTGCTGTCATTGTTGTCCGCAGCAGACGATACTGTTTCGCAAGTGATTGCGTTCCTTGGCGGACCCCCCGGATCAGAAAAAGCCAAGTTATACGCGCGTTACAAACCCTCGCTGCATCCTGGAAGCGGAACGATGCAATAAGGACAGTTGCTTACCAAAGTGTTGTCGCGGAGGCAGCAAACGGTCAAACTATTCACAAGCTCTTACAATGGGGTATCAAGAAAAGTGCACACACGAAACGGTATACCATCGCCGACAAGGAGAGGTTCGCCCGGCTGAAGTTGCTCATTATGGATGAGGTTTCGACAATTGATGCTAGGCTTATTGGAATGATTGATATCGCTCTTCGCGAGCAAAAAGGGCAACCTATCGTGCGATTAGAGGCATCCATGTGCTGTTTGCCGGTGATTGGCTCCAGCAGCTACCCGTCGCGGTCATCCTGCGTTTTTGCTTCAGCCTCTCCCACCCTCCCGTCTTCGATCTCGTACAAGACAGACGATGCCACTACAATTTACTTTCTGCGGCAGCGTGGAATAGAGATGTATCACGAAATTAATGAATTAGTGATGTTGGAAGAAAACATGCTTCATCGCGACGATCCTGCGTGGAGAGATATTCCAGGTCTCTGGCGATTTGGTGACTATAGACAGGAAAACATTGACTTGGTAAACCTTTACTGCTGTGGAATAAACTGGGTTAGCGAGGCTTCAACAAAGCTCAAAGCGTTCTGCCCGATAATAGTTACATCCAACGCTCTGGGAGTCGAATTCAACGAGCTGGCCGTGAAAGATTATTGCAAGAAAACAACCCAGGCCCTTCATTATTTCCCCGCTGCACGGTTCTCCGCTCGAGTTTTCGACTTACTCAGGGTCAGGGTCAGCGTCGCAGTTTGACGCGAATCAGGAGCGACAAGACTGGCGGTCTCCCAATGATGATGATGTTGGCGGTCGGTTTACCAATGCAATGCACAAAGGATCTCTCTCGCGCGCTCCATTTATCCAACGGTACAATTGGCTCTGTGGTCGGTTTTCAAGTTTCTAATGCTGATACTGCACGAGTCGTACTTGATGACACGCTCGAGATCCATTGTTATACCAAGCTTGCCGAGGTCGTCTTCCTGAGACTACATGAGCGTACAGTTCAAAGCGTGCCGATTGTCGAGTGTACTCCAGCTGGGATTACACCCGTACGCCGTCGCAAACACGCTGGCGTTAAAGTCTCCATTCGTGATCGGTCGTTTACGATTAGTATCGCCCAAATTCCCCTCGTACCAGCGTTTGGGTTGACAACAGAAAAATGCCAATGTCTCACCGTGGTAAAGGTTATCATCGGCCCGCCCAGACACTACACCAGGCGCCAACCGCAACCCTCTTCGTTTTACGTTGCCGTGGCGTGAGTGAAGTCTATGCTGCACGTGTGTCTCGTCGAGCCTCTCACACTGAAGTTTTTAGAATACTTCACACCTTCTCAAGCTGCCCTAGAAGAAACTTTACCGCTTAAACGAGCTAGAAGCTGAATACGATCGCTGCCTCGCTGATGTCTGCATCTAGATCTAATTTCAGAGCTTCCTCGCGCACCGCGCGACTTTGTTTGACTCACTCAAAGTATAAAGCGCAAAGTGATCTTAACAAAGGGACCGCGACTCAAGTGTAGATTTTTGGATCCTCACGGTAGGTCGAAGTACTCCCAATTTTTTCTATAATGTATTGTTCTTTGATCTTACACACTCGCAACAAGCAAAGAAAGATAAAAAAATATTCACGTCGAGCTTATCTAGCTTTGCCTAGCAGAAGGCGAGTTATGTCGCTGCGAGCACCTTCACCGCATCTCATTGGCTATACCTGCCTTATTTTATTTTTCAGTTGGTGCTGGGTTTACATACTAAATTCGATTATCAGGTAACTACAGTAAGGTTCGCCAGGTCTACTTAACCATAGCTTATGGGACCTACTTTTTATTATTTGCACAGCAGGTACGTCACTCATTTCTAACTAAAACAACGGATCTAGGTGCACCCCTAAGCGCCTAGCTTGCAAACCACAGCTCGGATCCGCAAACCAAACAATCTAGTGGTCATTTAAGATAGAGACACCAATGTTAGTGCCACTCGTTCATCCTTGGAATTACAGGTCTACTGATTCATAAAAATTCTCACGGCTGACCTACCGGAACGCCTACACTTGAGTCACTGACCCTTTGTTAATAGAGCACCTTGCACTTAAAAGTGCTCTAATAGCAAATAATGAAGCAATCTCACTCCTTGTCTCGCTTTTGCGTAGCGGAATGGACACACAGAAAGCTACGCCGCCATGGTGTTGATAAATCTGGCAGCCAGGCACTCAGTCTGGTAAACTACATCTGGTACTACGTATACTACGGGTAGATTTTTCTGGGGGTTGTATACGGATCGGGTCGGGACTTTAGGTCGGGTATCAAATGCGTTGAAGTGCGGCTCGGGACATGCATGACACGGCGGAGGCTTCCACGCCGTTGTAACGGGATGATGGATGTGCGTTGCTAATTCAACGTCAATAATCGTCTCAGCACCTCCCATCCTGTCTTAACATGCACTAAAGAAGCTGTAACCAAGCCTGCAGATGAACACCTTATCGTTCTAACATTTGCTTCACCCTCTAGGTGACAAGGACAGTGTCAAGAAGAACGCCAATTGTATATTTATAATAAATGCTGCCAGTCTTCCAAGTGCCACTAGGATACCCGGTCAAACGAGCCCCAGCAAAATTACCTTCTTTGGAAGGGATCTGATGCTGACGTCAACCACAACCGTCCACAGCCGCACTACATCGGCAGTATATGCCTGAAAAAGTACCTGACCTAACGTCCCGACTAGTGTACTTCCTAACGCTGACATGTTAGTTACTGTACATGTTAGATTACTGTTAGTTAGTGTCTAGTGTTTCGAGCTAACACGTTAGTAGTCATTGGAATCATGGTAAGGATCTGCTCGAGCTAATACCTTTGTTGCATACTTTGATGTGAACGGATGAGGATGTATCTACGTAATGCGTCTTCGGTAAATATGTACATCCATCCATCTATACGTAGATGAATTAAGCGTGCGTAGAATCGTTAATCACTACCCAATTCATTTGGTGAAATTTCACTCGGCTGGGAAGAGCTAACGTGGGAGCCACCTCAGCACTTGTCTGCACAGATAATAGCATCTTTCAAGCTGAAAGTAAGCGAAGGAGCTTGTCCCCACTATATTAGAATTCGTAGGGGGCGTTGGCGTGGAAGAACAACGTGGAGACTCACAGAGGTGTCGTATAATCGATTGATTCCATGCATATAATACGTTTCCCTAATAAATGTTAGCTAACATGTATAGTTTTGAGGTAACAGCTAGTTAGTGTCCAGTAAATTTAACTAACATGTCAGTGGAGTACACTAGTCCCGACCCCACCCCAGAAAAAAATCTACGGTACTACTTCCGTAGTATTCGGAGATTTAAACTACGTAGTACTCGTATCCAACAACGGAAATGGTCCACACACCTTAGTTATACCGTTGCGAGCAACCTCAAATCAGACTACTGCAGTACGCTCAGAATTTCTGATAAAGAGACCACAAAACTACTGACTTTCACCAAGCTGCAAGGAAGCGCTGTATTTCATTTGATAGGAATGCTATGTAGCTTAGGAAAAAAGCATGATTCACCCCCTATATCCTTGGCGACTGTTTACAAATGATGGAAACTCCGCGAGTGCATTCGACGTATTGCGGCGGTGCACCGCTGGCCATGTCTGTACATTTGCCGCCTAAAGCATCCTCAATGATCCACTGGATGCGTCATTGGACGACTCGCCTGTCGTGTCGGCTGACTACGCGGCACTCAAACTCGCGTCGTAGACGCCGTCGTACGCATTGTCGGTGCTCCAGTAGACGTTGTAAACTTCGATCGGTGTTGTCATATTGAACGGCGCGGAATTGTCATCTTCAACACACGTCTTGTTCAGCTTGTCCAGGTCGTTATTGCCTTGCACGAAGGAGGCAAGTACCGTCATGCTGCAAAGATCTTCAAATGTGATCCTGTCGATTAGCTTGTCGAACGTTGCGTAGTTGAAAGTGATGAGCTCTTTCTTGTCACCGACGAGCGCATCCAGAAAATACTCTGCGTACTTGTTGGGCGCCAACGGGTCCATTTTGCTGCTTAAAAGCAGTACACTGGCTTGGTCGGGAATCGTGATGGTCTTGTTCCAGTACTCGTCACGCTCATAAATGATGCCGTTACCCTTGTAATTGCCAAGCTTCAGCTTGTTACACACTGCTGATTTCTCCTTCGAGAAGGCACAATAACTTGGGACATATGCAGCATAAGCATCCGAACCACCGACTATCGTCTCTTCACAGCGCTCCCTCATCTCCGAAACAGAGGGCGTAGGTGTTTCCCACATCTCAGAATATGTAGTGAGGGCGTCGAGTAGAGGCGACGACAAAGGTTCCTTCTCGTCCTTGGAGGAGGCACCCAAATCCATAATTTTAATGAAGTGAGTCAAAACGTCGACATCCTTGTGCGCACAGCGAAGTAGTCGGTACACGAGCGGCGGGATAAGCGTTCGGAAGGCTTTGTCCACGGTTAGTGCCCCCAGTAGATCCCGGAGAACGAAAGATGGCGGACCCTCGTCCTGGTCAGTTACCAGAGTCTTCAACAGCTTGGCACAGGTCGAACTGGGTTTCTTGTCCAACTTGGTTATCAAATGCTGAATCGTGGACTTAAGTCCTTTCTTTTTGAATCGAGAATTGCACACGCTGCCTTGGGAGCAGAGGGCTAGAAAGGCATCGCCGACCTCACTAAAGCTGGAAGCAGCCGACGTCACATACGGGAACTTGTCTGGAGAAGCTCCTGAAGTTGGGGTTCCACCGTCCAAAACGTATCCTGTCACTTCAGGAGGATTGAGATGCATGACGCGTTCCACCCACATGGTTCCGGAACCCACACCATAAACAGTCGTGTTGAAGTCGCTTCCATACTCGGAAATAAAGTTCACCAAGTCCATTGCAGCACTTGTAGTCGAAAACGCGGCAAGGTCATCAAACTTTTCTTCAAGTTCTTGGGCACACGTAGGAACATGTGATGGATCAATCCCGCTGGAACTTGATGAGCCGGAAGCCGCGGCCGTCGCTGTGTACACTGTGCAGTTCACCAGCTGTCAACGCCTTCAAATGGGATTGTAAGGAGGGGGCAAGGTGTCCAGGTTAAGTTGGCGCTGCTGAGACTCGTACGAGTGCCAACGCCACAGCGATTACGCGGTGGAGAAACATTCCAGCTGCCAGGTATGTTTTCGATGTGGTTGGTCGATGTAAATTGGTGAATGATCTTGCCTTCATGCATGGCGAAGACTCGGCGTGGCCAGAGCATACCGCTTGGTCCAGTTTAGTTTCCACGTGCATGATCACGAGCGATAACGAGTTTGGTGATTGCGGTGCTGGCTATCTCTTTTGCAACGTTTGACTATTTAGGAGAATGCTGTCTTTTGGCGAAGGTGAAAAACGGGTTTCCGATATATCCAGGAGATGGGGAACGGGTCGAAGCCAACCAGTCTTGAGATTGTCTACTCGCTGGCTGTTGAGGTCTCAGTCCACCCACTCCGGTTGGACTCGTACACTACTATTAATAGGAAGCTCACTTGCGATTTTCCAACGTCTTAGCAACAAATCGACCCACTTCACTATCTAACCGTCTTTCTCAACCTTGTACGTGTGATACCGTTTCCGTTTTCTTCTCGAAATTTTCTGTAAGCCGGCAGAGAATATTAATAACAGAAGCTGGAAATTTGCAAGGAATGACTGGTGGGAGAGAGGGTACAATACAGTTGCCAGCATTTTTACAGTATTCCGTTTCTGTGTGGACATTAATAGAGTTTCCCACGGTTCGCAGGTTTGCATATTGCAGGTAGGTTTAAATAGCCAATCATCACTTACCTGCAACGTGGGGAAATCTGTAAGTATTAGGATCATTTTAACCAATCACAACCGAATTGCTTTTGGCTGGTTGGCACAGTTTCGAATGGTAGGAGGGGACACACGAGCTGCGGCAGCGCTTTTCTTGGAGGCGATGCCATTTATCCAAGCCTTAGAGGCCCCATCGACGAAGAGGACAGTGACAATGAACGAGAAGACCATTTACCACGTCTGTAGGTGCGGAAAGGCGCTACGTCGCGCTAGTAAATACATGTAGCGCCAAAGACTTAACACAATAAATGAATGTTGATTGGGTTTATTATAGCCAATCAGCAAATACCTGCAAACTCGACGAGGAATTCCGCCGCTGAAGGTAAAAGCGACAGAAAAGAGGCACTGTAGGAATCTTGCAGGTATCCTCTCATTGGCTGGTTTTACCTTCAGAAGGATACCTGCGAACCGTGATAAACACTAATAGTCTGGACCAGACTATATGTAATTGAGCACCCATACTAAAAATACATCAAGGCTATTAATAATTACATTTTTTTTACTGAAGCCTGCGCCGTGGTGACGGAGATGGTCATGCGTGTAGAACGCCAATCCGCGACACCCACCAGTACTTGTAGTGCGACATACTGAGATCTGCAATTTGAAAGATTCTTGCTACAGACAATCCCCTCGGGAGTAATCCCCAGAAGTGTCATACCCAGTCAACAGGAATATGGAAGCGGTTCCCGACGACCAGCAGTATTCAAGCCCAAGTAAAATTTCCCCTCATTGTGAAAAGGAATACGAAATCGGCTAATATTCCTATTCTGAAGTGCTTAACTATGGGAAATTCACAACTGTACAGGGCGTCCGAAGAACTCTAGCAAAGACATCTGCTGCTTGCGTCCTTGTTATATGCCTAGTTCTCCTCGAAGTGTGCGTTGCATCACTCGTAGTCCGCTCACTGACTGGTCCGACACTCATGTAGCATCCGACCGAATGAATAGCTTACCGATCCACTTGTGATGCTACTTGATCTCTTCAGGAGCAAACTCTTTCTCGTAATCGTTTTCTGCATCTTGCTCGTCCGGATTCCAACACCAACCTCACCACCAGCTGCAACCGTTGCAAACTCACTCACTCACTGACCAGCTACAAGTTCAGCCAACCAATAACACGACTGGTTGTTGTGAGCGATCCCCAACAGCAAGCATCGAGTGTGCCAAATATATGGTACATTTCTCAGTTGGTCACCCCGATAGGAATCCCCTCAGACAGAAAAAGTGGGTCCCCGACGCTATGCCTACCGAGGGGATTGTCTGTATCCCAGTTACCAGGTAGCAAGAATCCAGGTCCTGATGACTATAAAATTCTCTGGATTCCTTTATATGATGATTTATATTAAAATAAACACCATGCGACAGGGCAACTTTTTAATACTTTTATCTTCGCAGCAGCTGCGATGTAGGAAAAGGGTTGTACCTTCCTGCAGAATGGTCAAACCACATATATGTTTTATCTATTATATTATTATACTATATTATATTATATTATTATATTATTATCTCGTTAATGCCCGGCTGGTCACCTTCCACCTTGTCGAATGTGGTGTTGCCTTGTATCTGCCTTATCTCGGCGCTTCTTCCCTGAAGATATGCCGATACAGGTGGCAAAAGCTTCTCTGCGTGGAGTGTCTTCGGAAGAAGTGAGGGGCCCCACAATCAAGTGAACGGTTCGAGTGCAACCGCCATACAAAACCTTATTTTCAAATGGGCAGCCTCAGCGACTTTCAAATGGGCATTTTGGCTCGTTCATGCAAAATCACCCTCTGGCAGAAGCCTGCCAGAGGATACTTGTAAGCTTAGAACTATTCATATGTACCAGATGTACATGTAATATATACGTTTGAAAAAACATGATGATATTTCCGTTTTCTTTAAAAAAAAAACTAGATTGTTTATTTTTAGGTCGAATTGAAGTTATTAATACCGGCACATGTGTGTATGACATGTAATATTGTGCATAGCAAATATTTTGGCATAACCGAATTGATGGGTCTGTTAAAAACGCATTTTTATTTAGGCTAATGCCTAATTACGACTTGCTCCCTTTTGTAAAGTCGATTTTGAAAGATGGAGATCGCGCCTCAAAACTCGTGATTACACACGAAGTCGTCAGTACAGATGAACCTGCCTAAGATGAGCTTGTCTAACGATATACCCTGTCGTACTTGATACGATCATGGTCCACCGGGTCCATTCCCTTTCAGTTTGTATACAACCAAAATAACTTGAAACATGATAGATTGAGCCCTCCTTGTGTCGTCTTGCAATGATCTTGTCCGGGAATATCTTGAAGAACAAGCCGATGTGCCTATGTTGTACGGCAGGTGCCATACCGTGCACAGCGCTTCAGAACATTGGGGACAGCGGCGATTTGAGAACGGAGGTCTTCTTGCAAATCAAATTTTATAATAAATATCATTTGTAAAAATATTAAAACATTCTATTATAGCGTGTCTGCCTTTGAAGGTCCGAGGTTGGCTGATGAACTGCTTGGTGTTTCTGAGAATGGGTGAAATTGTTCCTTGGGCAGGAGCATTTTTCAGCTCGAAGTCGTGTGCAGCACGTTTCAGCCTAGGGGAGGGAGACATACCAATTGTCTTCTTTTATTCGTAGGTTAGTCTAACTGGGGGCTTGCAAGGGACAGTTGACTCACGAGGCGCCACTGTTAGGCTCTCGAGCAAGCCTGAAAATGAAGTCAGCCCTCACGGGCTGGTGGAGGGCACTTTGGGAGTGTTTGGAGCTGCATGTACATACTACATGTACCGATGTAGTGAGTGGACAGTACGTAATTCGCCCAAAGATGATCTACTTGCTCTGCTTGATAGCAAATGTGTCGGGGAGCCATATTGAGTAAGGGAGGTTCATCTGTAGTGCTGTGATCAGGGTTTGTTAGTAGTGGGGATTTCGGGCCGTTAGTATTATTAGGGGGAGTCGAACCTTGCAAAAAATGTGCTTACTTTTTCGGCTTGCTGATGCTTACTTTTTCTAAAAAAAATCTGTTTCTGCTCAATTCACAATAAAACCACCTCTGTAGGTGGCTTTATTGATAAATAAGCAGAAAAAAGCGCTCATTTCGAACTTCAAGTTCGAATTCCCTCATTCCCTCNTTTTTGGCTTACGTTTTCGGCCTGCTTATGCTTACATTTTCTTGCTCAATTTGAAAGGTTCGACTCCCCCTATTAGTAATTTTGACCCAGTCGTTGTATGGTGGTTAGTCTTAGCACTACTAATCTGCCGAAAACGTGTTAGTACTAACACTAATATCACCACTATATCCACTACTAAGACTACTAACATCGGCTTCAACAGCGTGTTACCACACTCTGTGCTTTGGCTCCTCCATGCGCTGGATTTTAGCTCGATTGTGGAGCAACGCTAACTGTCGTTACGCTCGTTCATTGTTGGTACGTGTTCGTAGTGGACTCATAACAAAATATCCAGTAGAAAAAAAGCGTTCTTGGAATGCAGTCGATGGACTTCGGCCCAACCAAACTCTTGAGAGCTTAGCGATCGACGGGTATTAAATTTCCCCGTATTCAGCAAACCACCGGCAAACATCAAGATGCTCGCAGAGCTGCTTCATGTTCCACACCTGTTGCTCCTGCTTGATCCGCATGCTCAGCTTTTCCAGAACCGAATTGCACTCTTCGTCGTTGGTGTATTGACGTTTAGCATCTTCGGCCCAGTCAACACGATGATTTAGCCATTTTTCCACCAGTTCATCTGCAGCTGTGTTGAGGGCGTCATCAACAGGGCTATCATCTGGCTGTTGTGAGACTACCTCACCGCATAGCAGCTGCAACTTACTATCCGACACCGAAATACCATTTTGTTCAGGTGGTCTTGACGCCAAAACTTCCACTTCACTGTTGCTTTACAAGAAGAATTCGATTTGCAGGAGCTGGAGGCAGGAAAAGAGGTCTCTGGTGTAAATCGTATCTGTCGTGCTAGTAGGCGGGTCGAATGGAGTGACCATTTTGCTGAAGAAGAAGACACGGATATGCTGACCTCAACGCCTGCATTGCCAGTAACACCCTCGGGCGATGTGCGTCGAGCGCTGGCAGCTCGGGTAACTGAGGCTGAGGTGGCGGGACTTCATCGTGAAGGTCTGGTAAGGCTGACAAATTTGCTCGAGGATATCACGATGTGTTTCGTTTATCGTTTGGACATGACCCTCCAGTTCGTGTAGCACCCCTACGGGTGCATGTGCGTGAAGGTGCATTACCTGTGAAATGCCGGTCACGTCGATACCCTCCAGAGCATATGGAGTTTCTTGAGCGACACATTGACGACCTACTAAATGCTGGTTTAGTGTATGTGAACAACAGTTGCCGCTTCGCATCTCCCCCTCGAATTGTACCGAAGCCTATACCTGGAGATTATAGGATGACTGTGGATACAA
Source organism: Phytophthora podocarpi (assembly GCA_001314375.1). NCBI lineage: Eukaryota > Oomycota > Peronosporomycetes > Peronosporales > Peronosporaceae > Phytophthora > Phytophthora podocarpi. The sequence goes on along the minus strand of LGSN01000432.1, from coordinate 28,013 downwards.
GGGCTGTAAACTCAATCACCGACCCGTACACGTGGCCAATGCCGCACCTTGAGGTAACGATCGGCCTACTCGATGGATCGTGTGTTCACAGGAGCTGCTCACGATCATGACCCATCGCGGAATGATAATACCAACACGAGTCTTGATGGGAGGGACAGATTCGGTTGGGTACTGTCAGAGTATTGTAGAAGAAATATTTCGACCCCTCTTGTATCATGGCCTGCTAGCATGGCTCAATGATATTTTAGGCTACGCTAAGACCGTCTTGGCTCTGGTTTCTCCGGTATTGCCGTTGACAAGTCCTGAATTTCAGTGGCCAAAGATGGCCGAGATTGTCACGCTGCAGAAAGAAGCCGACCGCCCGGAAGGAGTGCAGTGGAGCGATAACCGTGGGTATTTTGTGATTTTTGGTGACAAGGTATGGATTCCAACGATGGCGGAGGACCTAATAGAACGGGTCTGTGTGATTGGCCATGCAGGGGCGAGCGGACATCGAGGCCAGAATGCTACACTACAGGCAATCAAGACATGGTGCTGGTGGGAGTCAATGGAAGATAATGTGAAGGTGTTCGTGAAATGCTGGATCCACTTCTTGTCCACCATGGGAAAAACTGAGCTACGTCCGTTTGGTCCCGCACTTCATGATACAAAGCCTAATTAGGTTTGCATATTGATTGCCTCATGATGCCAGAAGACGAGGAGACTCACATTAAGTACGTCTTAGTCATCAAGGACGATTTCAGCGGATTCGTCGAGTTAATTCCGTGTAAATCAGCAGATGCAGCGACGTGTGCTCAAGGTCTCTTGCAGTGGTTTAAACGTTTTGGAGTGGCAACAACGTGGGTGTCGGATCAAGGTGCGCATTTTAAAAATGCTGTGATTGAGACGCTTGCTCGCGTTCTAGGTGTACAACATCACTTTGTGACAGCTTACTGCCCGTGGTCGAACGGAACAGTCGAAGTTGTCAACCGACTGCTTTTGAAGTGCCTCCGTGCATTACTTAGTGAACGGAAGATCTCGCGAGCACGTTGGGAATCCGTGCTTGGTGTCGTCCAGATGGCATTGAACTATCAACCTGCGGACAGACTGGAAAATCGTGCACCAGTAACGGCGTTCACGTGTCTTCCGGCTATAACGCCGTTGTCAGTGGTGTTCACGACAAATGGAGCGGTGGTGTAGCTTACCACGGATGAACTGTGTACGTTATAGCGGCAACACTTTCGAGAAGTAGCAAGTGCACTTGAGGAGATGCACCGTGCAGTATCGGTGACAAGTGACAGGCACCGGCGCCAAGCTCGAGAACTGCGGGCGGCTAAGATACAAGAAGCTCATTTTGAAAAGGGGATTTTGTGCTGGCTGCAAATGTGACTAAATATCCCAACAAACTCGCAATTCAATGGCAAGGACCGAAACAAATTGTAAGCTGTCTCAGTGACTGGATCTTCGAGGTACAAGATCTTCATGGGCCCTTCGCTACTACTACTCACCATGCCTCTCGATTGCGTTTCTACGCGGAGCAACATCGTGAAGTCAATGAAGCCTTGCTACAGCACGCGCTGCATACACATGGTGGACACATGGGCGAATCATCCGAAGGCATTCGTCTTAATACTGTGGCTAAGAAGTGGGAGGTGCAAGTCAAGTGGCTGGGACTCGACAAGCTGGAGAATACCTGGGAGCTGTATGCATCATTGCACACGGATGTGCCGGTGCTTTTGCAGCGTTACTGCAATGAACATGACGGCGATCCTGACTTTGCAAGCATGCAGGCATCGCATGCCCGTAGTGAAGCTGGACGGCGCAGCAGTGGGGCACCAAAGAAACGTGGCCATCGCCAAAACCGACCTCAATCAGAAACGATTAATCACGATTAATCAGTGCTGAGACGAAGCGGATCATGGAGAGGAAAGTGTTATGGCTGGCTGCCAGAGCAGCTGAGCAGATGGGTGCATGCCATCTGTCAAGTTGCGTACAAGTTAGCTTCAAGGTGCATACACTAAACTTCCGAGGACTGGTGACTTCAAGGAGGAACGACACGCCAAGAGGGAGATCAACAGGGCAGCAGAAGGGAGGGTGACACGGAGGAGAACAGAAACGCCCAAGAAGGATAGCTAGGTGAGAGGCGGTATCGTTAGCTAACCTGCTGTAAGCTTTGAATACACATTCTCACTTTGCAATCTACTTAACGAGGAACAAGCTCAAGAGTCCCGCGCTGTGCAAGCCGGGGTGCAGATCAGTTACTACACAGGTGGTGTACGGGGCGCCCACAAACACAACAAGGTGATGTTGCGTTCAAGTCTTCGCAACAGCAGTCGATCTTAGCGCACTTCATTGTTGGTCGGCCGAGAGAACAATGAAGAATGAGCAAACGCAGCAAGGGCGGAAGAGGGGGAGGCTGGAGAACCATCCGTGGACGTGTCCTTTCGGAATCTAAGATTTCCGACCGTTCCCTGAAAATAGTAGTGGTTTTAGTACTAATAATTGCAAATCCCAGACTACTAATCGGTTAACACTACTAAGTCACTGACCGGGCAAGGATCTGATTAGTCTTAGTCTTAGTGCTAATACTATTAGTACTAACGACTACTAATTGGCATACTATCAATCCCTGTCTGTGAGAGAACGAATTGCATTGCTGCGAGTGGAATTGCGAGCGATTTGCTCGCATGTCTGACTTTTATAGAGTGCAAAAATAAAATCGAGCTCACGGTTCTCACAATCCTCTCCATTTATCTAAACTTACACTTCGAAGTAGTCTGTTTAGGTGACTTAAATGGTTGCAAAGCATAATAACTTCAATTTTTCTAAAAACAGACCTCACGTTTAGATAAATGGGGGAGGATTGTGAGAACTGTGGCAGAGTTTTATTTTGGCTCCCCCTGCTGTAGCCAATATTTGTAAGATAAAAAGGACAAGGGTAAGCATCTAGCGAGCAATTTTACTGACTCCCTCTAACCCTATCAACCCATAGGAGGTACATTAATGTCAAGGTTTATTATTAGCACACAGCGCGAAGACTTCACTTCGCACGTTGAGGCTAAACCTTTCTTGATCGAACTTGAAGGACTGGCCCTAGTCTTGCAGCGCTGCGTGCTGCGCTTGCCTTGTCTGCCATCGGCAGGCGAATGTGGCCATTTTTAGAGATTAGGTTTAGTAGTCTATCTATTTTTGCAAATATTGGTAAATGTTGCCCGCGTACGAACGCACTTCCTTTTTTCCATTGAGGAATTAAACTAGCATGTAGGTTTTTGTCAAAATGAAAACTTAAGTAGGTTGGTGATCTTATTAAAAGTAGCCTCAACACAAACTTTGGCATTCTAAATTTACCATGTTGTTCTACAACACCTAAATTTAAGTGAAGTATAATTTACACACGCGAAGTCGTGGACTTTAATCAGCACACGTGAACTCGTACGACTATAAATTCCACACACGGGGCCTTACAGTTTAACACTCGGTTCGCGAGAAGTATAAAGGTGATTTGGTAGGTCAAGTCAACCAAGGAAACCCCGCCTCAAAATCAACTATAATACAATCGACATTAGCGTATCGCTTGTGTCTGAAAACACGGTTCAGGTCCTCGGTGTGCTATCGCGAGTTGTCCCGAAAGGGAGGGACAGTCAACACCGTTTAGAAGTAGGAGCTAGAAGATTGAGAACACTTTAACAACAATATCAAATAAAATAGATACTCAAATTGCTGGCTTCCGGGCAAATTCACGACTAACTGTTCTTGCGCTACCAAACCTTACGACGCTCTTTGCTTCACCGTCGCTCCTTTCTTTCGCCGATCCGCTCCTCCTAGTAGTCATCAGCACGCCCATATCTTGGTCATCACTGCTCACCCCTTCCTTACGTAACAATGTTCTTGACCGAGCCGTCTGTCCCCGCCATCCGCCCTGTCATCGGCTCTCTGCTTAGCGTGACCAGATCGTGACAGGTCAAGCGCACTAAACGCCAATGCCTGCTAACCCGGCTCGGGTCCACCCATGGGTCTTGCTCCTAACCAGCAACCTGATTTGAACCGGGGCGCCTCGCCCGTTCTGCACGCGACTGGGCGTCCTGCTCTTCCTCCCAGTTTTGATCTTCAACTCCCGTGGGGGGACTGCCGTCTCTGTGTTCGAGATGGTTGCCGCCGTTCTCACTCGGGACATTCTCCCCGACTGTATCTCGACGTCCTCGTCGATACTTGCTGATACGCATCTTGGTCCGCAGAGCACTTCTCTCGACTTGCAGTCCGCTCAATGTGCGCACCGGTTCACGCGTCGTCGGGTCTTCACCACCTTCTGCCCGCCAAAACACTTCACTAAGCCGCTCTGTCTGTTCCTGTCCCTCGATTGCCTGCAACCAGGCCCCATAACCGTCCTCGGTCATCTTCAAGGGGGATCGTCCCCCCGAAGTCGCTTCAAACCGCCGCCACAACCGGCTTACGATAACGACCGTTATCACCCCGGCGCTAGTCACGGCCACTTCCTTGACAAACACGGCTCACTCGACGCCCTTAAGTCCTTCGCCTTTCATGAAATGATAGTTTACCGTAAGCAAAAGAAGGTCACACCGGACCATCCTCGGCACGCGCACTCAATTATTTCGTACAGGAACAGCACGCCGTAGAAAGCAGCGTAGTTCAGGAGAGACACAATTGTCCAGGTCGCGCGACCAGCAAAACACACATGGTTGACCGTCCTCCAGTACTCGATATTTAAACCGCTCCAATACTTCACGGTTGAACATCAACCGTATTCCAATGAATTACGCCCCAATAGGCGTGAAACGCATCGATCTATTTGTGTAGCAGACACCCCACACCGTCAAGGTGCTCGTGTCTAGCCTCCAGCACCACCATGAGAATGGCTCATAAAGCATCATAACTCTTCTACCATCTCTCTCCACGAGGTAGATTTTGCAGGTCAGGTCCCTGAACATACTGTCTGTACCGGCGAATGCACCCCTTAGAGAATTCAGCCCACTTATACCCAGAGTAGCTCCACGCGGAGAACAGTCTAACCGCCACGGTCAGGAGTGGTTGTGAGACCGCCCACACCAGAGCGCCGGTCATCAGCCATAGTAGTTCTCGCCAGTCCCGTCCTAAAAAGCTAGGGCCAGCCTTCTACATGGAGCACACAACAGCTAGACACCACAGAGTCACTCCGCTCGCGAACTCCATACTCACTCCTAAAAGGCCTCCAATGCCAACTGACAGGTTCGCCGGCGAGGCCGATCTTGGCAAGAGCGCTTCACATTACTCCTACACTAAAATACTTGCAATAAGCACCGTATCAATCGTCTCAGTCAATCTCCATCTATCAACCGAGCTTTGGTCGCATCCGTCGCTCCCATTCGACCCATCTTTCTGCCGCGCACTCTCGCACTCTCGCACTCTCGCAGGCTCACACTAGTACCAGCCTTCAACCGTGACACCTATCGCAGTCTGTTGACAGAAGTAAAGTGACCACCGACATTCAGTATAACATCTCGTCCATCAGAAGGCCCTCCAGACTTTACTCGTCATTCCGCCACTTGCCAGCCGCTCACCACCCCAGTCCTCCAACCACCATGACCAAGTCAAAGTCTCCAAAGTGGGCCAAGTCCGCTTCGTCCGAGTCCATTGAGAACCGTCTCCAAGCACGTCTAGACGATGAAGACGCCGACTCGGAGACGGCGCACCACGCCCAAGTCGCCTTGTGATCGCAGCGCTCTGACCGTCAATGCCGCCTCGAAGGGGCTCCCTGCTCTCGACGGCCTCGCTCCCTATATCCTGGCGGAAGACGCCGCCGAGCCTATCACGCTTGTCGCCCCCATGCTGCTGCTGCCGCCCGCGGCCTCCATGCGCCCGGGCGAAGCCCATCCACACGGTCTGTTCTCGACCGTTCCCGCATCTACGCGGTCGTCCAAGCGGCCTTTAACCCGGAGTACCTCAAGCCCACCGTCGCCGCCATTGATGAAGCAGCGCGCGAGTAGTTTCCAGTTCCACTTGCCCGACGACACGCCCTCTAAGATCAAAAGGACCTCCAATGACTCATTAACGTCGCCACCGATCAAGACCAAACTCCGTTCAGCCTAGCATACCAATGGCGCTCTCAACACATCTGGTACGATCCAGCCCAACATAAGCAACTTCACCTACTACACTGGCGCTACTGGATGCGCTACCGCCCCGTGTTCGTCGAATGTGCGCTGTGCACACCCACCGACAAAGCCGACGCCCGCTATAAGCAGAAAACCAACGCCATCCAAGGTCGCCTGAAGTTCATCAGCTACAATATCGAAGGGTTTGACTACTATGGGTTCCACCAAATTTTCGAGAACGAGATTCACGACATCCTCATGTGGCTCGGAGGCAAGGCCGCGAAGCATTCCGCTGACACCAAGACCCAGCACGACAATTCCAGGCCCCGTCCGTAACAAGACCTCGCCATGATTTTTCGGCCGGGATCCGACACGGCACGGTACGACCGTATCGTCGCCAGAGTGCTGGATCCACTTCAAGTTGACTAAGACAACTACGCTTCCATCCTCGAACTCCTTGAGCAGACGCAGGCAATCGACCCGACCCGCAAGTTCCATCAACGTCTTTCAAAACGGCACTGGCACGTATGGCGCTAGACGTCGCCGGCGGCAACCCGTCCCAACCGTCCTGGGTCGGCAATCGTTCCCGCGGCCCCGGGAAGACGCTCCTCTCTGACAAGTTGCTCCGGACCACACAACTAGAGGTGGCCAAGTTGCGCACCTCCGGTAAGCGCGTCGCGGCCTACAGCGAGAACAAGTACAAGGACGCCGAGAAGAACGACGGTGATCACACGGCGTTTCCGCCATCAGCACCCGTCGGGGCCACGCCGCTCCGCACGACCAAGAGCGGTCGGCGACACTCGTGCCTCTCCTCAGCCTCCGGCTCCGATTCCGAGGACCACAACTACTCTAAGACCCGCAGCAAATATAAGAACACCAACCAGGTGAAGACGAAGAACCAAATGACGACGATGAAGTCGGCGACATTAAGGACCCTGACGACGCCAACCAGGACGAAGTGCACGAGGACCCTGAGGACCGCAACGCTGCCGACGATAAGCACACGGCTACCCTAAAGGTTGATTCGTCCGCCACCACCACTATCTAGTGAAGCCCGGCTTCTTTTTCCAGAATGCCTTTTTTCTCTTTCTTTCTTTCTTGCTTTCTTTGTAAGCGTTCCGTCCGTGAATTGTCAAAATTAACAACTTATATAAACACGCATTCCCTTTCCACCACAGCGTTCCGTTCTTGAATTCCCATTTCTTAACACTTGAACCGTTCCTCTTGCCTCACGAACGTTACCCCCGTGACTTACACCATCAGTAAGGCTTCATTTTCCACATCTGTATTCACCTCTGCCAACCGTGATCTTCTCCGCAAATCGGGCAACCGTCTCTTTTTCCGCTCAGCTTGTTCAAACGCAGTCACTAATGCAGCATACTCCGACACCAGAGCGGCTCTTCGCAGCCAGAACGTCTCGTAGCTTGCGGCCAAGGCTAAATACCCCACAGCCCGGTTTACGACTCGTTTTGCCACCACTTCGAGCAACGGAGCATCCATTCCAGAGAAGATCGTTTCTTCTCGACCGATGGTCAACCGTTCTGTGAAACTAGAGGCGGGCAAGTCGGACTCGTCCAGAGGTTTACTGTCCGCATTCTCATCGTCCTCATCAATACCGTTTGGAATCTCATCATTGTACGGTCTAGTCCATTTGCCACGGAAACGCTTCAACCGGTTCACGTTCCCGGTCACGACCTTGTTAGAAATGTTCATTTCTGAACAAATCAATAGAACAAGGGCTAAATCTCAGCAGATCGTAGTACAAGACTACTCTCATGCTAGGATGAGACGGAATATCGATCCTGTAGGAGTTCTCCCCGACTTTGCTCAGAACACGGTACGGACCGTGCCAGGAGAAAGCCAACTTCATGGTCCGTGCCTCACCTCTCTTGGCCCTGAACAACTGATACACCCAGACCGGGTCTCCCACTTCGTACTGCGCTTCATGTCGCTGATGCAACCGTCTCTCCTATCAGTCTTGAGCTTTTATTAGCTGTCGCTCGATCAATACTCTCGAGTCCTCCAGGGTGCGGAACAGGTATCTTCTGTAGAGCGCCACCTCGTTGCTCTTCCACTTCGCCCCAAGGTTAAGGAATCCTACGTCTAACGGTAGTACCGGGTAACGCCCGTATAGAGAGAAGAACGGACTGTCGCCTAAAGCGCCATCATAGACCGTTCTGTAGGCAAACAGCCCCCGCGGCAGGTACATATCCCAGTCCGTCTGCGCGCCGCTCACATGCATCCGCAGCATTCCAACCAATGTGCCCTTAATCCGTTCTACCAGTCCTTGTGTCTGCAGATGGTATGCAGCACCGTACAATTTATTGATTCCTAAAGTCTGGTACAACAACTTGGCTACCTCCGATGTGAAGTTCGAGCCGTTGTCACTCAACAACCATGACGGGACACCTTGCCGTGCCACCAAACTGTTCACCCTGACCTCGGCAAACGTCACAGAGTCCAGACGCTCGACCGCATATGCTTCCACCCAGCGCGTAAAGTAATCAGCGAACACTATAATGTGCTTGTTGCCTCGGACCGTCATCCAGCAAAGAGAACAGTCCGGTCAGATCCGCCACTGACATTCTCTGCATCTGTTCGGCACGCCACGGTCAAGGACCTTTATCTCCTCCACACTTGTAACATTCACGGAGATACTCTGCAACGTCATTGCGCCATCCCGGCCAGTAAGTGTGACACTTCACCCTCTCCAGCGTCTTCGTCAATCCCAAGTGTGACGACAGCGCACCAGCGTGACAGAAGGCACTAACCGTGTCGATGTACGGTAACGGAACAACATGAAGAATGATAGACCGTGCCGGCCCAACTCGCTCAGGCAAGGCCACCCGACGCATCAGCAAACCGGTCTCCACGATATGCCGTGACTCAATTTCCACTACTGGTGCCCTCAGGAACGGATCCACTGGGCCAGCAAGAAGCCCACTAAATCCTTAATCCATGCTACCAGTTGCTGCTCTTCCGTGAACAGGTCCGTATCGAGTCCGAGCATGTCCACCTGCGGCGGTGGAGCATCCGAAGGAGGTTCTCCCTCCATCTCTTCCTCAACCGTCTCCGCCTCGTGGTTGGCATTCGCTCGTTGTCACGGTCATCGCCACCATACTCAAACTCATCAGGGCCTCTATCGTTCTAGTCACCTCCCCGACTGAATTCGGAACGTCCTCTTCATCCAATTCTTCCGGAGTCAGTAGGTCCATCATCGCTACTGCAGCCACTCGATCCACAGGCAACTATGACAACCTGTCAACGTGCCCCATCGAGATACCAGGCTTGTACTGTATTTAAACTGTAGATTGGATAGTTCCATGACCCACCGCGCCAACATGGCGTTACTGGTACGGTTGTCAGGACTGCAAACCCATGTCAGTGCTTGATAGTCCGTGTACAGGTCGAATTCACGCTTGTCCAAGTAGCAACGGAACTTCCTCGTCGCCCAGACCTCGCCCCAACACTCGACCTCAGAAATACTGTCTTGCTTGTTGATCCAGTTCTTCTGTGATCCGGTCAGCGGCATGCTGGCGTACGCCACTAGAAGGTCATCAGCATTCACTTCTTGCATTATACACGCTCCCACAACGTACCTGTAACGGGGCCAGAGGGACCTTTACTTAAGCATTCACTGTTGATTGAGGAAGAGCTGTCTCGGGTTTCACAACCGAGACACGCGGTTTCTGAAGCAAAATTAACGCTGTTTGTTTTTAAGTTCGGTCGCGAAACCGAACCTAATCCCAGGTTAGCTGGTAGCCACCGGTTTGGATGCTGCATGCTAACTGGTCAAATACCTAACCTAAATGGACATTCTATCCAATCCCAGAATGACGCGTCACATCCCTCTTCAAGGAGATGTGAATCTACCTACTTTTGTAACGGGGGACGCCCCGTTTCTGTACCGCGACGAATCCACGTACAACTTAAACCGTTTCTTGCTGTCCGGATACACCAAAACCGGTGGCTTTACAAGAGCACACTTGAGCTGCCTGAACGCCGATTCATTGTCCTCACATTAACCGAACGGAGCGTCCTTCAACTTCAAACGTTCCAGGGGTGTGGATATCAAAGCGTCCTTCTTCGACGACTCAACCAACATGTCCCGGAACCGGCCCAACTCATCCTAAAATAACCCCTTCTGTTTCGTAAACAACTTCGATTCCAAAAAGTCTGCTTCCACGGCCTCGACTTGTCAGGCGGGGTATCGGGCTTCAGCTCTTTGACCATCTTGTCAACGTCCTCCTTCCGTGCCTCAGCACCGGACATGACCGTCTCCGGCGCGGTTTCACACCCTCGGTTGGAACACTTGGTTTCTCCGACTCTCCGTCCTTCGGTGACTGCACGAAGTCAAAAGCCGAGTCAGGGATGACCGAAGTGGCCGCAGTAACCGTTCCTTTCTTGACCCAGCACTAATCCGTAGACGAATTGCAGATTTCCACTATGACCTTGCCCTCTTCCATCGTACAAAGAGACCGTGCCATACACAGAGTTGGTGGCAGCCCCAACAATCTTTCCACCAGGACAGTAGCTTTCTACCAATCACATCTGTGACCACGAGAGATTGTCCACACGAAGGAAGCCGGATTGAAGTAGTCATGGTTGTCACATAAGTCTCATGTACAACCGTGACTACCAACGATAACTCTTCTCCAGTGCTTTTGAACATCAATTTCCGCTCAGCCATATCTATGATGGCACCGAGAGTACCAACTCCTAAGATAACGTCCACATGAAGATGGCCAGCGACCAGCAAGGGCTCCGTAATTTCCACCGACTCCAACCATATCGGAAGGCTGATCCATCCACGGATGCGCAACCGATGTCCGGACGAGATCTTAACTTGACCGTCGTAAGGATGCAAAGGCTCAGCTATCCGTCCTAGTCGGTTCAGCACTCGTCGGTCGACAAGACTCAACGTAGCTTCCGTATCAACCGGGTTTTTTTTAGGATAGGCAATCAATAAAACCGCCCGAAAGTGCCTCAACGTTTCCAACCGTGCGTACTACTCGACGACCGCTCTCCACTATCCGTGGCACTTCAAAGTTGACATCGCCGTCATCTCGTCCTCCGAAACCATCCGTCAAATTAACCGTGACTACTTCCACCGCATCGTTTTCCTAACTATGATAGCAGAACTTAGAGCAACTTCACTGACGGACGCAGCCGTCCTCCTCTTGTCTCTCATTGGAAGCAGTATGCTCTCGCAGACGGTATTCGCGCAGACAGCCTCGTCGAGAGTCGAACTGTTATTCTCGACAACCGTGTTGTCTCTACCGTCGCTAGCGTCATCTTCACGGTCGAGAGAGTCCTCACTAGGTTCCGGCTCGACTGGACGCATGCCGAAATGACTTCTGTAGCTTCAGCTAAACGAGCAACCGTCGTGACGACAGACTTGCGAAAGTCACGGTTCGCCCTCTTCGCTTCTGCACAGCTCTCTAGCGTATCACGGTACCAATTTTGTCAATACTCCGGCGATGACATTCCTCCTGTCGACGCTCTCTTCGTCCGTTCAGATACTTCGACTGGGATGTCCAGGTAGCGCGTCATGTCCTCCACGGACGGTTCCTTCTGTGTCTCTGCGTTCTTCTTCTCACGCTTCAGTGCCCCCACTTCGTCGAGACGATAAAGACGATCCACTAGCTCTTTGTCGTAGTCCTCCTCCTCGACTGCGACTTCCACTCCAGCTAACACGGTTCCTTCTTGCCCTGGCACGCACTCTTTGCATAGCGTCCAGCTCGGCATCCGTGAAGAGACGAGCGTACGGAGAAACCTTGCTCATCTCGGCCTCAATCGGCTTCTTTTCGGCTTCCGCAACCGTGCACACGCTTTCCTCTTCGCGGACACACGGCCTTTCTTCGAACTCAACCGTCGCTTCCGGCGTCACTATCCCTCCCAGGAACACGGATTCACCAACGCCGATTCGCTCACCAGATTCCACTTCGATTACCGCAGCAGCTTCCTCGATCGATGCCATGCTGATCCGAGCCACGTCTTCGTTAGTTTCATCGGCCACTACGGCAGATTCCTCGCTTTCTTCCGCGCAGATTACGGCCTTGTCACGCTCCACTGCCAGGGCGGTGTCCAGATTTACTTCCGCACCTTCCGTTCTTCCATCCGTTTTCTCGAGCAGGGTTGACACGACATTTTCTCCAGCGTCCGTGCTAACCATCTCGACCTCTATCTGGTTCTCTTCCGTCCCTACGACGACAGTGTCTTCTCCTTCATTTTGCACTTCACGGTCATCACCTGAGCCAATAACCAGCCTAGAGAAAGGAGTGGCTCTCTCCTCACCTTCCTCTCGCCCCATTATTGCCAAAGAGCGGGACGGTTTGCTAGCAGAGCTGGACCCGACGCTTGCGGTCCCATTTCGCGCAACATAGCCAAGGCCGGACATCCGGACACCATGTGACTCGAATCGTGATAAAATAAGTATCCCAGCGATCGACGTCCAAAACCACCGTCTCCACCGTTCCCACTTGGAGACGAGTTGCATTCGACACAGATATGACCTAGTTCGCCACATTTCCGGCACGTCACACGATCGTGTCCTCGGAAGTCACACCGCCCACAAACCGGGACTCCTTCCTGTGTCCGACTGTCGTCTGCCATCGAAATCCCGCGGAACGGTCGACCGTTCCCTTGAGGAACTCTCGCGTTACTAACAGGAATCGCGCTTGGTACGGCCGCGACAATCGGATCACGGTTAGCAGCTACCGGTTTTCAGGCCCTACGCCTCCCACTGCACGGCAGTAGTCACCAACTTGCCTGCCCACTTTCACCGATCGTGGGTCCTGCTTCGCCGGTCACAGTCTACCGTACCCGACCTTCTGCTCGCTGTTGCCACCTTGCCCCATTGACTCACGTTGAGCACTCCAGCTCCATCTGAACGCATGACGGCCCGTCCATCACACGTCCGGCCCCGTGTAGTGAGGGATAAACCCACTAGGACTCCGTCTCGGCGTAGTCTCAACTTCCTTGGACTCGGCGTCGTATTCCGTGTCGTACTCGGCGTACTCATCGTATTCGTCGTACCCGTATGATGTGCTCGACTTACTCTCCGCAGCCCTGATCCGGACAGAACACTCCGTTGTCCTTGCGAAGCGTCCAAATCCGCCCGCACCTCCGACTTCACTCCTTGTTCGTCCGGTGTCTTGGCTTTCGCCTCGGTCTTGCCCTCGACTAGCTGTTCACCCTCGGCTTCCTTGGACTCTTCTTCTTCTGCAGCCCAACACTCTGTTAGCAGCTCGGCGTACAGAGTCCCTCGCCCGGCCGACGTAGAAGCCCTCGTCGCCGGTTCCGCTTCGCCTTGTGACCGGCGCCTTCTTCCGCCTGCACCGGACCCTGCTCTCCGCGCCCTCAACGGCGTAGCCGTAGAACCGCACGCTCTCGTTTGCGTGTCTCGAGGCGTTCCACTCCGAACTGCACCCCACCCGTCCGTTCTTCCTCTTGTCCTTCACCTACTTCGTCGTCGCGACGCTCAACGGGTCCAATATCACCTTGATCTCCAACTTGGTCTCCCCCAAGTATCGTCATCTTCACCGATTTCTCAGATTCACCTTCGCCCGACCGTTCTCCGGACGGTTCGTCCCCGAATACTACACGCTATACCCAAGAGTCTTGGTCTCCTCGACCGTACCGCTCCCACTGGTCCTACCGACTGGACGAACTTTGGCCAATACGTCAACCTTCAACGCTAACACTGCACGCAGCATTAAGCTCCTGCGAGGCCGTCAGCGAAGCCGTACTGTATCTGGATATACCCCGGTCGTGAGAGCATATCAAGTGCGACGTCAATTTTCTTTTCCTCAAACAAGTCATTATTGTTTGTGTACCATTCAAGTTGATCCGTTAGATGAGGCAACCTGACAATAACGTTCATAAGTTGCCGCTTTCTGCTACGAAGTCATGCATCCCACCATAGTGACACCGATCGTCCCATCGACCACAACTTCTCTCGGTTGGAGCGAAACTGGCGTCGATGGCTGGCTCGAAAATAATACGCGTGAGAACGAATTGTTGTATGGTGCACACCTTATCATCTTCATTGGCTGTGCAAGATTAAGCATAACATGCTCAATGGGGTTAGCATCGTCATACTTATCCGGCAGCCACCCAATATATAGTCCATTAACGATTACAAACATAGACATATGCTTAAGCTTCTTATTTCGAGCGACCGATAGCAATGATTACAGATGCACAATTCCGGGTCTCCGTTGTTATCTGTGACGCCCTTTGGTGAAATCAATACACTAGTTAGACCCGGGACCTGACACGACACATCGTTGCATTTTACCAATTCAGGTGGTATCCCGGCCGGTGTTCTTACTCGTCTCTTTATCACCGTGATCAGTACTGTAGACCCAGATACTTGTGGCGAGGTCGATGAAACCTTTTCTGCCCAGAGGTATAACGGCAGTCCTTGAACATCTTTGCGAAGACAAGGACACCAGAACGCTAGGATCTGGCTTGGCGCGTCAACACGAGAATCATATGGGTACGTTGTATTTGGTATTAGATCGTCACTGAAATGAGTTTGGTCGCACGTATAGTCTTCAGGTGCAAAGCGCACGTTCACCTTGGAACGCACCCTCTATGACGCAATCGACCAGAACGCGTTTGACTAGAACGCTACTAACCAAGAAACTAAAACCACAGAGTTATACACAAATATACAGCTTTTCCTTATTCTTTTAGACCCTGAAAAGGTGGGTCTTAACGTCAGTCAACGAGGGCCACAGTCAGGATATTCGTCAATCCTAGGGCCCTTTCGCTTCGCACACCACCCTCTATACAGAGGGAAAATACAATATACAACAGATGCACTCCTTCCTCGAACACAGCCTACTCTTCAATTCTGGGTACAACTGCTAGCCAATCACCGAAGTCGATTAGGTCAATACGAAATCGGACACCACTCTTAGCTACACGCAATGTGCAAAAGTAGGAAATGGAATGCCACTTTATATGCTCGAGCGAATGATCCCCACACAACTGGACTTTAACTTGTGAGGAGCCCCGCACTGACGATCGGCGGACCCTTCGATCCAGGCTGGAAGTCTTCGACTTGGGTAAAACTAACTATGTTTGGTTTTAGGCTACAGTGTCTCTCTTTGTTCTCCGTATTGTCATGTGTGCTCGTGTTCGTGTTTCCGTCATGATTTGTGGCATGCTCCTGCAACTTGACTTGGATTCGGTATGGTGGGCCTCAGCGTCATCGCTTGATGTGTGCACCCAGACGTCGTGTATGTGTGTCATCAAATGATGCGTGCTCACAACATCTTGATTTCACTATGAGGGGCCGTGCTGTCATCATCTGGCGCGTGACCATATGCTGGTGTTTTGCTGGATTCTCGACGTGAACTCGTGCACTGGGTCATGTATTCTGGGGTCATCTGCTTTCTGGGTGTGTCTACACCATGGGAGGCACCGCACTCTAAGGTGCGTCCTGGACGTTAACCTTTCTAACAGTCTGCGTCTTGTCGCGCTTAACTTTGTAGTCGTGGGTAATCATCTGTGAGTAATGGGTTTCTGCCTTTTACTAAAGCGCGGACATGTTGTACTTGGGATACATTCACCAGGTACAGTTGCGGCCACGGTCTGGCCTACCTAACTACCAGGCAGGTTGTGACTTGGACCGGGTGTATGAGATGAGGCAACACTGGGGTATACCTTCCAGGTCGAACACCGCCAGGTCTGTTGGCCCTTCCTTTGGTTCCAGTTTCACTTCCCCACGAATACATATATTTCCGTAATCTCACATGTCGCTCGCATGTAGCTAGCTGCATACGCCAATCTTGATCCAATCGGAGGTGGTCTGATTTTTGTCCAATTAGCTTTGTGACAGCCGCCTCACTGGTCTCGATACGTCACATAGGAATTTCCTTTCAATTGCATTAACTGAATTGACGCAACGATGTTCAGGCGTGTCAAATTAACAGACTTACGCCACAGATTGGTTTAAACACTCTATCCGTGGTCAAACCACGGCTCATCGCTCCGTCTGGTATCAAACGGTTCTCAGGCCGCAATCCAAACCAGCGCGTCCACTGGTGTACACGAATCACTCATTTATCAATCGCACAGCTGCCGGCCACCTCTCCTTCTCCGCACGACCATGTCCACGACGCTGCCATGCCTGAAATAACTCTATCCTCGGCAGACGTCCCTACGGTCCCATGGAGCCACGTACCGACGCTCCGGAGCGTTCCGGTGCCGATGGCGACAACGGCAGCAACTCTGAGGCCAGCACCGACGGCCCTGGCTAATCGACGACTCTCTCTCCGATGCTGCCAACAACGACGACAACGATGGAGACGTCGACAGCGCTGACCATGGAGAAGGTGCTGAGCCCCCCTCCCGCTCAAGGCACCGATTTGTGTAATTGTCCGCCTTCCTTCTCATCCGGGCGTTTGGCTTCGCATGACGACATGGCCATTCTCGAGCGCGCAGGCTAGTCGATGTCTTCGCGTCCCACGCTGCGCTCAAATGATCCTTAAGCTTTGCTACGGTGGACGATTCCGCCTCTGGACGTGGCTGGCAGCGAGTCACACTTCATCGCCATTCCGGCCACTAAAGCCATGATCGACAGAAGGCGTTTGTTCACAATGGTTATGGCTCTATACCGCTACGATGGCCTTACCACCATGGACCTGTTCGAACCTCGAGTCTCTCTTGGGTCCGAGCACGTCTTGGATTACTGCGTCTGCGCATCCGCATCCCGTCGCATGGCGAATTTGAGGGCACGATGACTTCCATGCCTGTGCGACGGGAGATGGCTTCGTTGCTGACGCGGTACCCTCCTGAGGAATTGGCTCGCCGCACGTTCGACATGACATCTTACATGCGTCGCATTCTGGAGCATTAACGTCAGATGCGTGACCAGGACTCGGTTACCGGTTCTTTCGTCCAGGACGCGGTGAGCGAGCAAGCAGACCAGGACGCACTCAAGTGCGACTGCGAGACTCAAGTCGGGTACTGGAAGTAGAAAAGCACAGAGGCTGGGCAGTGCCAGGTTACAGCCAGCGCTAGGCTGGTCGAAGGAGATCTGGATTCGCCGGCCTTCCCTACTTCCTTCGTTTCTGGTTTCGTCGGTTTCGCCGGCTTCGCGTCGGCCTCACTCAACAAGCCCCGTACTTTGCAAAAAGGAAGTTGGTGCTGCTGTTCATCAGCTGGCAGCTCTTGGTCCCAGTCTCCGACTTGGGAGAACACCGTCCCCCAACCGAACTCGATCGCATCGCTGAATGCTGCAACGGTAACATTGGTCTTTGGGAAAGCCGTCTGACTATACTCCGACCTCAAGATATTTCAAGCCTCCGCCGTCAACTGTGAATTCGAGGCCCCACAAGCTACGATTGTCGATATCGCTAATCGAACGAAACTAGAGTTGGACACTCGTCGAGTGCTGAGCCTTCCATCTTCCATTAGACGCGGAAGTATCCGTTAGTCAACCAGCCTACCATAATAAAAAAATTGACCTGTTCACGTTGGTTCAGACGGTATCTCCATAGTAAATTCCAACATAAAACTTATCGTCCTTTTATCCCCGCCCCATAAATATCCATTTAAAATTCCATTTCTCAATCAAAATTCACTTTCGACATCAAAGTTCAAATGAGCTATTCGAGTGACACATCACTGCCTTCTCCTCCTCCGCCGCTGCACGTGGCTGTATGGGAGGGCGACGTGGACCGCGTGCGTTCCATCCTCAGCTCCGTGTGCCCAGAAGGAGAAGAATTCCGAGATCCAGTTAAAGCAGATTCACTCAAAAACCTCCTGGAACTCATAGACATTCGCGGGAATTCCGCTCTGCACTTGGCTGTGCGTGTCGTACAGACCAATCAACGCGCAATAGTGACACTCCTATTGGATCGAAATGCCAACGTGTCGTCGCGGAATTCGGACGGCTGGAGCTGCGCCCATGACGCCGCACTATGTGACGACGAGTTCATGTTGGCTCAATTTTATCTGCGAGGCGAGAAACAGGTGATGAAGTCGCTGGAATCGGCCCAAGAGATTTTCATGCAGGCGTTGGAGAAACTCCCGGACTTTGAAGCCGAAATTTTCATTGAGGCACAGTCGTGGGTGCCCATGGTGTCGAGTGTGCTGCCGTCCGACACAATTCGGATCTGGAAACGAGGGTCTCAGTTACGTATCGACTCCGCGTTGAAAGGTCTGGATGGGGTAAAATGGAAGAAAGGACCCATGTCTCATGTCTATATGGGGCGGGATTGTGGAGAGAGGGCGGGACATGCAGTGGTCATGGATAATGATAGCAAAGCGTTCTATGACGTGGTGGAAGCCATGCACAACTCGTCCGTGGGGAATATGGATCTGGCACTGCATGTGTCTTTGACGACGCCCATGTCGGCCTCAAGTATGGATGCTACGAACTTGGAATTTGTCAAGCAGAAAGATGTGAAAGCACAAGGTAAGAGAGACAAGACCAGAATCCAGGAAGATGAAGAGAATAAAAAGAGTCGCAGTCGACAGAGGAGGTGTCCGTGGCCAGGAACGACGTACAAGATGCAGAACTTCTCCATGGAAGCACAGTTCCGACCTGTTGTAAGTCCGGACCGCAAGCTGAAACAGCTCCCGACTGGCAAGGACACGCCATTTGAGGAAGTGCAGCAGTTTATTGAACACCTTCAGTCGTCGGTGCCTCACGGAAAGGACATGAAGAGCTCGAAATTGAAAAACAAGCACAGCTCCAACCTCAGAAGTAGTGGTAATTCCAAGGGTGAAGATTCTTCCCAGACGCTACGAATCGAAAAGGGGCGCAAGGTTGAGATGCACTTGGATGTACTCGCTGGCGACACGATTCGGTGGGAATTCCTATCCAAGAGCAGTGATTTTTGTTTTGTAGCCACGTACTTTCACGAGGACCAGCAACAGCCTCTGTGTCGTACGGACGGCGTCAAGAACATGGCGATTGTTGGAGCGTACGAGGTCGAGCACAACGGCAGCTTCGTGCTAATGTGGCAGAACACGCAGAAGGGTTTCACAATGGACCGGAACGGGATCAAGATCACGTACGACGTTGCGCACATTCGATCGGCCGTTGATGACCCCCCGGTAAGTGCTTCTCTCACTGCAACCCCTCCTACTCAGGTTGAGATGGCGTCAGAAAGCTCGCCGGAGTCCCAGGAAAATAAAGAGGAAATGAGCAACGGCGCCTCCAGACTTACTGATGAGCAGAGATGCGAAGTTTTCCGTCAATTGGATCATATCCCACATCCAATCACTACTACAACAGCTTTCGCGGACTACTTCAGACTTGGCGAGTTTTCTAGCGAGCCGAAGAAATCTCTGGACATGCATCATGAGTCCAAGAAGAAGCCGTCGTTTTTCAAAATGTTTGAGGATAAAAAACTGCACCAGCAGCAAGCATCAGGAGCGTCTTCTTCGAGAAATAGTGGAGCTGACACAACTTTTGGTCTGAAAAACACGTTCCGGAGTCTGACACTTCTACCCACCACGCGGCGTGTGCGCAAAGACTTTGAGGCTAAGGTAGTGATGACCGAGAGCTTCCCGTTTCAACTTCGGGACTTCCTCCCAGTCATCCAGTTCATTTCCACTACTGGCGAGCATGTCAAGAACCTCGAGGAGTTTTTCCAAATGGTACGTCCATCGATTGTGTCTCAAGGTTCGTGGTGGCTGATAATATTATGTTTACGTTTGTTCGACTGCAGAAACTTCCACCAGGTTTTCCTGTCAAGTTTGAGCTGCCGATGATGTTCACGATCCGTGTCGCGTACACGTTTCAGAAGATCACACTGAATCCGCAGCTAGATCCAAAGATGTTTGAGATCCCGAATGATTATCACGAAGTGTTCACACTGGATGAAGTGCGGTCATAGAAAGATGCAGTCAAAATTTACTTGAAAATAGAAATTTTGTATCTATTCTAGTTTTTTTCTAGCTCGTTTCCAGCTTGGTGGAATTCTTCGTAGGGGTCGAGATCGTCTAATAGCAGGTCATCCTGAGCTTCGTCGTCCTCAGCATAAGTTCGAATGGGCTCGTCGGCTCCAAGAATGGCATTCCCGAAATCTGGCGAGTCGTCACCTTCAAACACCTCGCCAGAGTTCGGCACGACTGGGACGGTAGTTGAACTGCTGCGGAACATTGGGTTACAACTCCGCATCTTCACAGCCCAAGCCGAAGCGTCCACTGACGAATACAGAGCAGCAGTCCCAACTCCAGCCAACAGCATCAAGCTTAGCGTAACAACCGTCTTGGTCCGCACGGCTTGACGGTGCGCCAAATGTTTGTGCAGAATCGTCGACTCCGACAGCCTCGAACAGGGCGACGTCTTCTTGGCCGGCGACTCGTGACACTCGCAGTTTGCCTCTTCCAGCGACGAGAAGAATTCCTCGTCCGTGTCGCGATAAGCGCTAGAATTGTGTGCTCGGCCCATGATGCTGGGTTACTGAGTCTCCAACGGTTGCCTGGTGAGTAGCGCACTGTTCCTCCTTCACAGTCTAGAATTGGAGCGGGATCTCATCCATCGATGTCTTGTCTTATGCCAAATTAGTTGTCGCTGCATGAAGCGAGCGGTTTCTTGTCCGTTGCAACAGCTAGATCAACGGATTCAAACAGTTAAGGTCTGCAACGCTGCAAAAAGAACAAGTAACGTTAGATGCAGGGCAAGGACCTTCGACTTAGAAATGCCGAAAGCGATATGTTATTAGTGCACGGATAATGTGCTGGCCTAGCTTCGCGGGGTATTCATTCTTCAACGACTCGGCCGGCTTGTCCTCCTCCAGGAACGGCTGGTCCGTGTAGCCCGTCTCGCCTGGCACGTAAAACGTCTTAGCGTCGTACGGGTTCAGGGGCGCATCGATCTTCAAGCGCTTCACGAGGTCGGGGTTCGAGATGAAGTAGCGACCAAATAATACCAGGTCGGCATCGCCGTTGTCCACGACGTTGATAGCCGACGCACTGTCGTATCCCGACGCCGTCAAGAGCACTCCGTCGTAGATATCACGGAAGGTTCGCGTCATAGACCCGTCCGTCGGGGCGTGCGGGTTCTCGTGCAGCGCGAACGCACGTGGCTCAATGAGATGGACGTAGGCCAGGTGGTAGTTGTTCAGCTTCTCGAGCACGTAGCCGTACATGCCAACGGGGTCTGATTCGAAATGGCCGTAGCTCATACGTACGGAGACAGTCGAATACCCACACGACTCGAGTCCACCACCTCCAGAATGGCGTCCAGCGCTTCGAACAGGAAGCGTGCGCGGTTCTCAATTGACCCGCCGTACTTGTCCGTGCGATCGTTGATGCTGTCCTGCAAGAACTGCTCGAGCAAGTATCCGTTAGCGCAGTGGAACTCGACGCCATCAAAGCCCGCCGCCAGAGCGTTCTGCGCCACCTTCTTGTAGTCCTGCACAATGAGTGGGATCTCGTGAGTCTCCAGAGCACGAGGTGCAACGTGCGACTTGCGACCTTCACGGGTAGGCACCCAACCTGTAGACACGTCCATCGTGGCACTGGAAGACACTGGCCGTGTGAGCCACGCACTCAACCAACCGAACGGAGATTTGCCAGTGTGCCACAACTGCAGGAACATGTGACCTTCCTTGGCCTTCACCGTGTCGGTCATGCGCTTCCAGCCGTCGATCTGCTCCTGGCTGAAGATGCCGGGGGCACCCAGGTATCCGCGGGCCTGGGGGCTGATATTAGTGGCCTCGGCGATGATGAGGCCGCCCTTGGTGGCGCGTTGGCCGTAGTACTTGGCCGTGATCTCGGGCGGCACGCCTTCCTCGCCATGCTTAAGACGGGTCAATGGAGCCATAACCACGCGGTGCTGCAGCGTCAACTGGTTCAACTTGCCACCGAGCGTGATGGGAGTGAAGAGTTTGGACTGTTGCGGCGTGGACACCATTGGGACCTTTTTGTACTTGATCGAGTTGGTGGAGGCTTCTGAGGCTTGGAGAGCGAATTCAATTGTGAGCGAGAAGAAGGAGAGTGTTAGCAGATTTGCATTGGCTGGCGAGTGAGACTCTTCACTCACTGAGGAACAATGGCTACATGAATTGTAAACTGAGGTGATGATGGCAGACGAGTGTTTACTCTATCAACGTGCTGACGTGGGTTGATGGCACTAAAACGGGGTAAATAGTGACGGCATACCCCGTCGAAGTCGATCAACTTCACGTTTGCTGCTGCAGGCGCAGAAGGCAGGGCAAGAAAGCAGTGTTGATCCTCGCATCAAACAGCGAGATGCAAACGAACTTCGGGTGACTAAGAGAGTTCTTGTCCTAGCCGTGCTGCTTCACCCGGAACACGCATTTTTCATCCCAGGGTGGCCCTAGTTTTTTTGAAAACTTGTCTCTCCTCAATGCTCAATTGTCCCATTTAGTAAGCTATTCTGGAACCAATTTCTTGGGAAATTTGTCTACACTTACGTGCGCCAACATCTCACGGCCAATGTTTCACCAATGTCAGCGTCTGCTGCTGCTTCTGCAGTTTATCAAGGCTCAAAAGCATCGCGCTTTTTTCGCTGTAACTCCGTCGAGACTGTTTTGGCGTCTTTAGACTGCTGCAAACGTTGAATGACGGCATTAATACGCTTGTATTGCTCCACTCGCCCGCAGCTCTCCATTGATCGTAAAGTGTTTGACAAGACGCTGAAATGGTTTATGTGCAAGCCAATGCAGCATTCTTCTTCCGTGAAACCCAGAGATTGCAGGCATCGGACTCGACGAATCCACGCCTTGTAGTTTAATGGATCGACAATTCCTGCAACAGTGAAATTCAGTAGTGCTGCTTCGATATTCACTAACAGATCGTCCACTTTTGCGGAAGCTACATCGGCTCCAACAGCACGGATTCCGAAGACTTCATTTATCTCTCAGGGCATCATTAGGAACACAGCAGCAATGTTGTTCAGCACGATCGACACATCGCAGCAACACGATGTATTATAGTTGCTGCTAGACCCTTCCAGTAACAATCCTCTGCAGATTGACAATGCCCTTGGCAAAATAAACTGACACTTCCTTGCGCCACGTATCCGCTTCCTTTGGTTCTTGAGAATAGTCCTCTTTCTGCAAGTACAAACACCGATGATCCGAGATCTGTACACCGTTCCACGTATGAATAGAACGGCGAAGTATTAGTGGATGCGGAGGACATCGGTATTGTACCAGACATGTTTTCCAGCAGGGGGCGGCAAGTTAGGTAAAATCACACAGCACATGAGCGATCACACGTGCCGCTACCGCCTTGGATCCGTTTTCAGCTAGAGCTGAATCAATCTTTAAAATAGGACGGGTCAAGGAAAACTGCAACACCCGAAAGCTGGAAAGAGGTCGTGTAGTCCCCCAAATTGAACCGACAGGTTGTTAGTTGCATTGACAACAAGAACTTTAGGTTGTATGCTTGTATAGCTTGTATCGCACGCGAGCGCTCCGCGGCCTATGTTTTCGGTATTTAGCTCACTGAAACAGTTGTTGCCGACTCATGTCGTCAACCCAGTCGGCACATCTCGCCATGGGATGATTTCCTTCAACTGCTCGACCCGAACACCTACGGATCCATCCATCCGCATCTTGTAGTACGGCCCAAACACAACAACCGGTTGCTCTTTCGGAAATCTGCCTACCAGAATACGATGCTTTTCGTGTGGCGGTAGCTCGGAGTCCACCAATCCGTAGGCAGCAATCTCCACCAAACTCCCAGTCACATCCTCAAGAAGGAGCGACGACGAGGAGGTGCTGAAAAAAAGGCATCGTCGATAGCCACCCACCCACACAAATATCGGTCATGGTGTGTGCCGAGATCTAGCTCCTTGACAATCACCGGCTTAAGCGTCCACAGCGACTTCGTGTCACCCTTCGGTTTGGCGTCGTGAATAGTAAAAGTTGTTTGGACAGCACCAGCACCGAGTGTTCCAGCTAGCATTTGATCGGCGAAGATGCCCCCGGGCAGCGCGCGTATTCTTGAATCGTTGAATGATGCTTTCTTGTGTGCTCGACTGCTGAGCCTGCTCTTGGTAATTGTTCGTAGCATTTCGCATGAATTCCGCCTGCTCTTCGTCAGGCAGACTTGCCAGGAATTCCATCATCTTGGTCAAGTCGAGACTCGTAGCGAACGGGAATGCCGTGGCGACACAGCAGCAAGTTGCCAAATGAGCTGTGGGTGGAGGATCAAGAGTGCAACCTAACGGTCGGACCTTGACGCAAAAGACGAACCTTCTTCCCTTTGCCTCCATTAAATTGAACATCCCGCAACTTCGACTGTAGTAGATATCGGATAGCGTTCGACCACTTGAATTTAAACGTTTCAAGCGATCCAACGCTGGTGTTCGACTTGTTTGGGCAGTAGCTTGTAGATTTGGGGATAATAAGATAATTAGCATTGGGTTTAGCTCAAGAAGCTGATGTATGAACTTACTACTGTGCGTCTTGAAAAGTCACGAAGACGTTAGAGCTGGGTCCAGAAACGGTGTAGGCTGGCACATCAGTAACTAGCATGATAAAAGGCTAAAAATCACGAGTTTTCGTAGTCAAGCGATGCAGCACGGATTTCTAACGGTAGTCACATTTGAAATACTGCACTCACGTCTCTATAGCAGACGTTTACGTAGCTGTTCCAGAAACACGAACGTCAGCAATGTCTGCGGACCCAGACGCATGTACGCCGGTAGCCAGCCCTTGTACAATCCCCGCAGTCCTTCGTGCTTCACCACCTTCACAAAGCAGTCCGTGGCGCTCTTGTACTCGTTGTGGTGCATGTTCATCAACCTCGTCTTGACCACATCTGCCGGTGCACAGGCCGTCGTCGCCACAAGTCCAGCTACCATACTGGCAAGGATATGCGTCTGCAGATTGTCCTGCATCTGCACCACTTGGTTCTCCAGGATCGTCGACTTGGCCAGGTCGTAAGCTGCAATCTGCCCTGTCGTGAGCAGCATGGCTCGGATCATGTTGGGTCTCACTCCACGCATCAACGCAGCCAGACCTTCCTCCTTCTCGACACGGATCAAACCGTCCACTGCGTGTTTGTAGTTGCGTCTCTTCTCAGGGGGCAACCGACTGTCCGCCTGCATGCGGATGTTCACAATGTCTGCCGGGTTGCCCATGGCGCCTCCGATGACTCCGCCGGTCATCCCGAGCAGCACATTGTGCGCCGTGGAGATGGGTTGACCGTCATTGCGACGCACCACCTCGTCCTTGAGGTAGTGGTAGATTGCGAAGCGCGTGGTAGAGTACGTGCCCTCTCTCATGGCTCCACCGGAGATGCCCTGGTAGAGTCCACGTAGTCCCTGCTGCTTGAGGATCCGCCGCACAGTCGAGACTAGCCCCAGATTCTCCTTCTTGGACGTCTGCAGGTGAATCTTCAGCAGGTCGAACGGGTGCGTGAAGAACACGGCGCCCACTGCTGACAGACCGCCGAACATGTAGCTGGCCAAGGGAGGCCGCGGCTTCACATTGCTACAGTCGGTGGACATTGTGAGCCGCACTGCGACCGTTGCGTTCTCAACTGCTTTTGAGCGCGCAGTTATTGTATTGTGTGATTATTAATTGTCGACGAAGAGATATGTGCGATGCCTATTGGCTCAAAGAGTGTAGACAATGAAAGGATTGGCTGAAAATGGATTGCCGCATCATCAACGTGATGGGACGAACCGCGACCACACAAATGTTTGACATCGGGTGTTGAAGTGCATCGAAAGTGTCAATATTGTACAAGTGTAACTAGGATTTGGATAGCTCAAGGCTTTCTCTCATGAGCCTCTAACCCCTCCAAACAAGTCAGCTTGCCTTCAAACGGACAGAGTCGCGGAAGTGGCGCTGCCCTATAACTGAAGAATGTGGTCAAGCAGACAATTCCCCACTGTCAAAATTTGCCATGCAGCAAACAGGTCAAGGCCACACCGTTGCACGACGAGTTACGTCGTGTCAAGTGACTCGCATGGTGCTCGCTGCCAACGAGCACCACGCTGAGAAGGAGGACGAGACGTTCCCCAAGGTGCAGAACCCGTCGAAGTGGCCGCCGAGGGATGCTGGCGAAGCAAGAGTGTGGTCGAGCACCTCAAGCGACTGAAAGTAGACATTCGTCAGCTACGTGAGCGTAATACAGCGCTGGACCAGGAGAACGACAAGATTTAATGTGGTGAGCGATAAAGTCATGACCGCGAGCATGATGAAGCAAACGCGGGGGGGGTACTGGAGTGATCTCGCGGCGGAGAGCTCTGAGCGATGCTGCACGGCTACAAGCAGTAGTGTACTCGCGGCTCAGAACGAGCGTAGACACACAAAACACAGAGGAAGTTTTCCGTTAGATTCGAAAAGACTATGGGGCTGATAGTGCCGGTGAAATGGAGATACTCGGAAGTCGTAGCAAAGTAGCGAGAACCAGTAAGCGCGTCAACAAGCTCACGGAGACTGACCGATTACCTCACCCGACGACGAGCTCTTCTGGGGTTTAACCATGCCGAATACAACCATAGGAATCAAGTCGTAGTATTAAACATATCCAGAATTGGTTGCCCTCGCTCTCGTAAGCTCACCAACGATGCCTCAAGCAGCTCTCTTACATATCGAGAAATGACCAGTCCCTCTTGATGAAAACCGGTTTATTGGGCGATTCACCGCGTTTTGAAAGTTGCTCGAGCCTTGCACGAGTCTCAAAATGGATAGGTCAAGTAGTGATACGTGTGGACCATCTGCATGTCAAACGGTAAGTCCTTAAGCAGCAGGAACTGGCCGAGTGTGTTGCTAAAAGCTTTCAGCTAGGTGTTGATATTATGGCAAAGACGCAGATTGAATAGTTGGCGCGGATACAGGAATCATTTGTGGTTTGGCATTGCATTTTCTGCGGTGGTGGAGCTTTTACCCGATTTTTCCTTAAAGGAGACTTCATCTATTTCGTACTTAAGTAAGTCTTAATGCTGGTGGTGTCACCTCCAACGCGCAGGCAATTCCTGTATTGAATGCTTCTAGTCGGCAGTCCGAATCAGAGGTGCACGTGGAGGTAATCCGTTTTGTACGCTCTTTTAATCTACCTTCGTGTGGCATAACGGGGCGCGAGAAAGAATTCTGGAACTGATTATGCACGAGCTCCTACTTCGTTTTTACCTTTTGCTACCTTTCCTAGAAAGCAGTTTCAATCTCTACATGAATATTCAAATTCCAAAACTCGCTGAGCAAAACCTTCAGTACATTGCAATCAGAGGAAATTGTGGTGGGACCGTACTAAGAACGACTCCTTGGTCCTAAACCAACAATGGCCCTCACACCGCGAATGGTGCTGCCTCAGGTATTGCGCTGCGTACAATTTCCAGGTCGTCAACTCCCTGCCATCCCTAGAGAGAGAAGGGTACAGTAACCGGATGGAAATTCCTTCCACCCGTCCAGTGCAGACGACTACCAGTGGCGACAGCGAAGGACAGCAGATAGCAGCAGCAGGACAACAAGAGACCAAGGAGCAGCGGACCAAGAAGACGAAGACCCAAGAGAACAAGACACCAGCAGCAAGGACGGACGACAGCGCGGACACGGAACCGGATACCGCCGAGCCGCTAGAAGACCGCGTGTACGATACGGCGCACAAGGAGGGACCAAGGCCAGGAATAGCAGACTACGAGGGACAAGCGGCGAGGCGACACCACGAAGCAATGAGCGGCTGAGGATGGCGCTGAGCGGTCGGGCGAAGGCTTCCAACAGTCGAGAGCAGTGCAGAGCTAGCAGAATAGGATCAGTGTTAGATTTGCGCCCACAAACGCAGAGCGACGCTAACAGTTAACGCCCAGTCACCGGACTGGTGGCGGCGGCTTAATACACGAAGTGCACCAGCGGCACGCAGAGCAGCAGCAGAGTGAAAGGGAGGTGCTTGGGGTGTGAGTAGAAGCGGGTATCAGCAGCCCCGCAGGTCGTCGATATCAGCAGCCCGCGAGCAGGACACCAGCAGCCAAAGAGAGGGTAGTCTAGCCCC
>LGSN01000431.1:0-29347 GCA_001314375.1 Phytophthora podocarpi | reverse complement strand
CTCGTTTATGAACCGAGGACTTTACTACTAAGCTATGGCAGCGTTAATACAAAACCCCAAATCGGACTATATTTATACACAAATTACATAATAATGTGTTTTAGTTTGTTTATTGTAAAATTAAATATATTGGGTTCAACTATAAATATTAATTTATGGAGGTATCAGAGTTAAACAGACAAATAGGTTCGCGATGGGTCAACACATGACCAAATTTGATCCTTATTTGACCCAAAAAACGAGTTGAACCAAATTTGACCTGCGCAGCGGTTAACCCATAAAGGATTCTTCGCCTCGTTCGAGTGGGGAATGTATTCTGTGCTGAAAGATGAGTTAGTTTTTTTGGCTAAGTGGTCTTTGTGCTTATGCTTTTCAAAACGTGTGCTGAGGGGTGTTCAAGTAAAATATAGAGCTGTTGGCTGCTGCCCACTCGACAATATGCATTGTCCAAGAAAAAAATAAAATAAGTCGTCACGCAAGTGCACACACTGTCTACCCTGGCAGAGCGTACTAGTGTGACTGCTCGCTCCCACACCATAGCCAAATCTTAGTAGACCTACTCGCCTTAACATGTGCGCAACCTACACACCGGGCTGTCGCCAAGAGCAACTCACCGGCAGCGAAGCTCCTGCAGCTTTGTCGGACTTCCAGTCTCCGGTCAAGGGGGAGGCAAAACTGCATTTTCCTTGCACATCATTTCGACAGCACAATATTCTCTGACTGGCACATCTCTTGTTGGTGTTCTGGAAATTGGCATCCTGGAACACAAGGAGCAAAAACTGTACAATAAATACGTGATTTTCAGCCAATGATATCGCTAAAAAAATTCAGCACAAAACATGTTCCCCACTTGAACAAGGGCCTTACAAATCTAATTTGTTGTCGCTGTGCTATTATCCAGGCATGCATTCGACGTGTTAGTAGAGCTATTTGCTGCTCACTATACAATCTGGCTACAGTTCTGCCCCTTGTTTTCGACAGGGTGGAGCTTATTTGCACCGTCAGGTGCGTGAATTCTGAAGAGGAACAACTGGAACTGAATCCCTCCTCGAATAGAGTAAGAAAACACCAAGTACCAACAGAGGTATCTTGGTGCGATAGCAGTATTGTCAATATGGTGATGAATACAGGTTCATCGGACGGCACAACTATGAATCGAATGGTCCACAGCAAAACCAAGTCCGGCTTCTGCCTGCATCTCGCAATGCAATGCCAACATGCAGGGTGTGGATAGGCTTGAGCCGATACGAGCGTGATTCTCTATTGCAGACATACCAATCTTATAAGAGATAACACAAAACGTTGTCTTAACTATGATCAACGTTGCTAGACTTAACGTAACGCTTGGCGAAGATGGATCCGTCTACATGTGATCTCTATAGAAATATTGCCATGGGGCTTGTTGGAGAGCTCATCAATGGGCAGTGGGCAGATACGCCAAGTGAAAAATGAATGCTCTATACTGGAGGAATATTTGAAGAAGCAGAACGGGAGGAGATATACATACCTTCATCACAACACATCGGAAGTCGAGGGGTAATGTCCGAGCCACCGTGCTCTTTCGTGGCATCCAGACAATGCTTGCAGGAAAAAAAAGCACAAAGCGCCGTCGCTGTTTTATTTGCCGGTGGGAGGAGAGAATAACCTGCAGAAGTTACGAATACGGCGTCATACCGAGTGCGCTTATTCCGGGTAGTGCACGGCCAACCCGCGAAACCCTGGATGTGACCCCCTGTCGCGATGTTGTGCTGGGGGAAATTCCACCAATTTTATCAGCCAAACCGATTGTTTTACGGACGAGGGAACGTGCGACGTCGTTCGAAGCTCGTTAAGTTACACCAGGAGTCTATTTAGAAATGTAGCAGTCAAGCTACCCGGCCTAACGTAGCTCGACAATCGCGATGAAACAAGCTGATAATGATGATCTCCGTCGGGGTCACATCCTCACCAATAGCGACACCCATGGACATCGAGATGATGGCACTCTTAGATGTGGTGCTGGAGTTGACCACGGCCGCGACACAGGCGGCGCACATGAACGTGGATGTGGCGGTTCAGAACAGATCACGGCAGGCCAAAGTGGTAAATGCAAAATATGTGGGAGTTCAGCATTTTGATAGCAGCCGTTTTTATGTGTTTGTGGTAAATATAAACAGGATGAAGGTATGACTTCCAGATGCATGACACTTTTACTTCGCTCACTAACTTCCCGTGACAGCAAAATCGCTCCGAGGACGTTGCATTTTACCTTGGGCAATGATCGAGGTGCTCCTGCGAATATTCGGACCCGTAACACTGCGCTACGCTCTCGGAAAGCAACTAGCTTTGTATCTTCTTTGAAAAGAAAGATTTTGGCAAATACTATAGTTGCATCACACATTGGCGGCCAAGAAGAAATGGCAGCATCTCTTACATCTGCCGCCTTAAGCAATACCTTGTATAGACGCGAGATAGGGTAGAATACCCGGCTATGATAACTCAGCTCTGCGTTCGATGCCTATGCTGGCACTGACCTTTGTCCTAAGTGCAATGTGGGCAAGTACATTGCCTACACCCGCGCCAACATCGAGGAAAATGTCCTGAGCTCCTAACGGACCAATTGCCTCGATCAAGGTAGATACTCCCGACGGAAGTATTTCTCAAGTATAGTTGTATGTACGACCTGCTGACTGGCAAACATCCTCAACACTGACTGCTCCACATATCCAAGCCTTCGCTTCCACTGCTTCGTATGGGGTGAACAGCGTATGGCGTACTGGCCCTTGTTGATGGAGATATGTTTCCGACCTTTGATTACGCTTTGGTTGTTTCACAAGTCCACCAAGCTGCTGTCTTGTCGATGTCACAAGATCCGCCATTTCGAGTTCATATTCAAGACCTGCGGATTCATGGTGTTCATGTCCGTCATCTGCAACGTCACCAGCAAGAGTACCACCCGTTATTCAAACAGTGTGTTCCTCATCCATACAACTTGTACTCTACGTCTTTCTGTCACACAGACCACAACATCTGCAAGTCCAGCAGCACGACCGCCACGGCAGCCTCGTCGGCCACGTGCTCCGATCAGGATGTGGCGTTTGGGCGCGCATAGATCCGCCGTCACCCATGCCACCGATGTCTCCGATGGCTTCCGCGTCACCAATGTCACCAGCGCCACCGATGCCACCCGCGCCACCAACGACATGCTCGTGCCCTGCAGTGCCATCTGCAAGAACATCATCCGTTAGTCAATCTGTGCGCTCCTCACCACAAAATTGCAGCATCACTGAGCTTCTTACACGCACTGTTGTAGAGACCGCACTATCAGCAAGTCTAGCGTGCCCACCACGACTACCAGGTGGTAGTGACGGTGGGAGTCGAGGCTGTATTGAGGAAACAAAACGTGGGGACGGTGGCGGCCCCGATGCAGTCAATAGTCGGCGTTGCGAGATGCCTGCGAAGGAACAGCGCGGGCAATCTCTGATGAACTTGCCGTATGTTCGCACGAGGAATGTCAAGCGCCGTCGGAGCTGGAGCGTGGTGCGTTTTGATGTGATTCGATGCCCTACATAGTCCTGCGTAATACACAACCCTCGCGCTCGAACTGGAAAGCAATCTGCACTAGCCTACTGTCTTCCTAGCCCTCAATATTTGTTCTCATTACTGCCATCTAGGTTACACGTATCTTGGCGTCTGCATGGTGATCAAGAGGGACATGAGTGCAATGCATCTTAGCTTTTGTTTGGTAAGAAGGGGTGGCGGAGAAGACAAATTATGTCAGGGATGCCCTTATCGTATGTTAGATTATGACATGCTGGGTTCGAAATCCGTTTCATGGGACATAAGGTGAACCGCACAGACGATATTAGGAATTCCACAGACCAGAGAGGGGTAAATCCACAGACAACCCATCAAAACTAATCCTTCAAATGCCATTCAGTTTGCAGCGACTGACGATATACCAAATTGGCAATGGCGTGGCGGGCGCTAAGCCAACAAATTCACGAATCATTCACAACGGTTAGAACACGCTCGAAGGCGTTTCCGGCCCCGCCACTGCCCCACCGGCCCCGGACACACTTGCTGCGGCTCCGCCTCCGTTGACAGCAGCACTACACGGACAAACGGAGTTTTTAGAAAACTAACCCCTGTGCTACGGAAGTAGCAGAGGCTTAGCTGCCTAAAATAAAGTGCGATTTGTGTAACACAGATGAGGTTCAGCAAGGTCGAAATGGCGCGATTCTGGAACATGGGCTTCATGATTAGGAAGGCTATGGTAAGCGCTGATTTGTGTGAGCGTGCGTTAGATGAAGTTCGTCTACTAGAATATCACCCATTGTTTTGCAACGTATATTCAAAGACCGACGACCTTTATCGACGTAAAGTGGATTTGCAGCCGTTGCGCATAGGCAAGATTGTACCGTGAAGGGAGCCTACGAGTGTCCTTACGACTTCGATTCCTACGATATTCCGAACTCAATGATGAACATTCGCCGCAATCACAAACGAATACACAAAGGACGAGGCCGTCGACGCGGCCAGACTGTTGCTGCGCACAGTGAAGAGGAGAATGACAACGAGGAGAGCGAGGAGAGTGAGGAGAGTGAGGTGGAGGACAGCGGAGACAGCGAGGCGTGTGATTCAGAGGATAGTGAGGAGAGCGAAGTGGATTCGGAACTGTAGAATAGCAGTGGCAATTCGAAGGTTCAGACTCTACCATATCAAGGAAGTGATCATGGCAAAACAGGTATAAAAAAACATATCATTAGGATAACTGGTAATAAACTGGTAACACGTGACAGGGGAAAATTAGGTGACAAGTGACAACAAAAACTTAGGTGACAAGTGACAATGGAAACTTAGATGACAAACGACCAAATACCAAATGTTCCTACGTATCCGGGCATAAAAGGTACTGGAGGGCTAATGCCTTCAAAGCTAGGAGTGGCCGGGCGTGAAGTGGTTCGGCTAATGCCAACTTTGTGGACATTTCAGCTCCAGGTGACGACTGCTGTCGCGATTTCTTCTATTTGAGGGTGCTGCGCCTTTGACCTGAATCTGCCTGTTAAGCAGCATCTCCGTTTTGGTTTCTACGCCGGTGTGTCCCAGGCGCTTCGCCTTCCTGGCGACGACAATGTGGCAGCACGTCTTGAATTTAGTAGAGCTTACAACCGCATACACACTCCTCGACGTCAACGACCCATCCTTCCGCAGACACAGAAGCTGTGTGGGTTTATGACAATGGACACGTCACCGAATTACTGTAAAGTCGAGCAGCACGAGCACGTTGTTCCCTAACGAGTAGCGCAGGACCAACGCTAAGCTTTTTTCACTGTTCTCTGAGAAATCACTCGATTCACTAAAAGGTCTATTAATTGCTAGGCATAGCTCCTCCACAACCTCCAGGGCTATTGTCGACTCTTTTGGAAGCTGCGTCACACGACAGAGCGTTATGTTGCCTGTTGCATACGCTATTCCCGCCGCTATCATAGACGCGGCCGCCTTGGCTTCCGCTGTAGTTGGGGGATGAATGGTTGTTTCAGCTGTCGGTATATGTCTCGTTACATCTTGAATGACCGTCATAGTGACCTTGAGAAGGCACTGCATGAAAACGCTCCGGTGCCCGATGCACTTTATCAAAATGGCGCTGAAGGTCTGCAAGGGTTATTGGTCGTCGCATATCCGAGCAGTGTATAAAAACTTGCCAGCGCCATTTCTACCCACTGCTCTGTGAAGAATTTTTTAAAGGCCTTTAACTGAGATACTGTTGTACATTCAGTCAGTACAGTGTCTTTAAGGGCGAAGTACGTATTCATGTTGTCTGTGTAATGAATACAGACTATACCGTTCATGACAGCCGACGATGTTCCAATTGCAGATGCCGTGTCCAATTGAGCACAGTGTAGAGCACGTGACAGAAACACATTAGGTACGTCGCACATTGAAACACTGTCAACTGCTGAAAACCATTGAACTGGGCATCTCCCATTACTTAATCGATGTAAAGTGACGCGGAAGGTCGCACTTGCTTCGCTATTTGGTCGAAGGCGCTAAGACACATTGCATATTCCTTAGCTGCGAGTTGGTACGACCTAGAAGAATCTGCGACGCCGCATAGGATAACGGGATAGCCCAGGTCACTTCACTTGAACGTAGCATTCGCTTGAAAGATCGTGAAGTGATTCGGGGATGCGTACTTGATGCAAGCCTTGACAAGCGCACGACTAGTGACACCTACGACAACAGAGTCTTCGTCGATCTCTTTGCCAACATACGTGTGACCATGCTTGTCTTCTCGATACCCGAAACAAAACGTCGGGTTTAAGTCACCGGTAGGGTTAAATGCTTTCTGACGAACGTGTAGTCAGACTACGTGAATAGCATTTTTGGTGACCTGAAGTCGGCGCAGATATTTCGCGCAATTTGAAACTTGGCCAAGCGTAGGATACCTTCTCCTTGACTGCAGAATATCAGAAGAGTAGGGCATGCTACTCAGAATAAGCTGCTGTGGGATTGTGCACTCGTCCTGCTGCAAAATAACCATTTTCATGTTATAACAGTTTCCCGATGTCGTCTCGGACGTGATCAATCCTGTTGTGAAACACTTGGCGTCGTTTCCCGCCGCGCACAGCCAAACCGTCCAGCCAAATTTGTAGATACCGTACAGCTCGCACGCACAGCTTCCACAACGCACTCTTCGCTCCACCATTGTGTGATCGCAGCCGTCACAATTCGACATCGGCGTGATCAATTCGTATGTGCCACGCGTGGAAACAAAACCCCAACTCTTGGAAATCTGTCAGGGCCACCTTCGTTTCTAGCATACAAAGCACCTTCCAACTGTAAGACAAGCGAGGCATTACTTAGGCCCAGTCTTGTATGTCACTAGGATTTAGGATGACCAACCAGAGAGCAGCATTCGCGATGACTGACAGCGTCTGACAGTGCCTAGCCTGAGCTGAGACGCGACGCACATAGGCTATGATTGACCGTCTGGGAGGGTTGACCTACATCGCTGGACGCCAATCTTAAAGGATCATCCAAACGCAAACACCTTTTTTCGTCTTTCCGATAGGCGGACGCCACGCATTTTTAGGCGTATTAGGTGATGTTTCGGATATTCCGATGCTTTCGCGATACCAAACATTGTTCCAATACGATGAAAACTTTGCGTTCTGATAGTCAAATGTTGATTTACTCTCTAGTAACGTTGAAACGCTTGGTCCGACCAAAAAATCATGACATTGCTCATTGGGAATGCCGTGGGTTTGGTTGCAGCCGTTGAAGCGACGTCGTGGAGACCTTCCGAGTCTGTAGAGCTTGTGGTCTAAATTGCCATGGTGTCGCCCACCCCGGCTACGATTCCTCGCGCGTCTGTCACTCACTCGCTATCGTCGTTCGTGATAGCCAAAATACTATAGCCTACTTCATTCAAGACCCCACTCTCCAGTCGTCACCTCGCGCACTCCAGTAACACCACCCCCCACTCG
This sequence comes from Phytophthora podocarpi, assembly GCA_001314375.1. NCBI lineage: Eukaryota > Oomycota > Peronosporomycetes > Peronosporales > Peronosporaceae > Phytophthora > Phytophthora podocarpi. The sequence continues at coordinate 21,878 of LGSN01000431.1, read as the reverse complement.
CGCACTCCTGTCACCCCAGTCTCCACTCGTCGTCTCACCAGCTCCAGTCGCTACACTCTACACTCGCGATCTCCGGTTGATGTTTAATTACTCATTTTCCCTCCCACTCGTCACCTTACGGCTTCAGTCCCTGTGGTGCCTTTTGTTGTCCATCAGATGGCGTCACCGTCGCGATTTGAGTCGCCGTTCCCTGTCGTACTCATTCGGTTGGATAGTGATAATCACTGGCCACAACGGCTTTCCTGACATATACTACTATAGGCATCCGTACACTCTTCAATATGACCCACGTTATGCTAACACATTATATGCGCTTTCTCGCTAAGATCTGTGGATTGACACCATATGACAAGCTTATCTGTGCATAATTCTGTTCGTCTGTGATTATGCTGCTGTGGTTCTGCTGTCGTGTCTATGGGATACTACCGTTCTCGTTTCATGGTCAGGAATTATGGCGTTGCTTCAATAAATGAGACCGGTGGAATCGCACAGACAATCCAGATGAACTGCACAGCAGGATGGTTGAATTACACAGGCCAACTATGCAATTCACATAAACTCCCATGATATGGTGTGGTTTCACAGGAAATAGCGTTGAGAAGCACAGTTTGAGACCAAAATAAGGTGGATAACACGAATCTGAGATGTTCGCCTTAGCTAGTGGAGATCAATCAGTCATTTTGAAAGTTCACGCGGACAGCAGAAGAGGGTGACAACCGACAAAGCGGTAACATACTACCTACCCAGTAGCTTCTCCGGTGAGCTCAGAACGACGAGGAACAGCTCAACAATCTTTAGGCTCATAGCAACAGGAATGTCATAGCCAGTGACATTGGAGCGTGAGGTGACATTTGAACGGAAGGTGACAGGGAGAGCGAGGTGACATTTGACGGGAGGGGACATCAGCTACAAGTGGAAAAGAGGGAAGACAACGTGAAGATGACATGGATTTTGTATACTTTGTAGAAGCTGGGCGAGTTCGATGCTGAACAAGCTGTGTCAGAGTGTCAAGCTGTGGAGTTTTTCTGCTCACGATTGGCCCACACAGACCCAGCGTGTCAGTGCAAATTTGTAAGGGGGTGATCATGTCATGACAGAAAGGAGGTTACGCTGTGTCAGTCGATTTTGTAAGCTCGCTGGAGCGTGCAAGTATAGATGGAAAATTTGGAGTTATGAAACAGCAAAGCAGTGGCACATATATCACCACTCAATTGAACACGTCCGCGATGAAACTGTACAGTCTCAAGGACCGCATAGAGCAGTAATCACCGCCGAGAATGAAAAAGTTCATCCTGCAGCAAGATGAGTGCTCGATACCTCCTATGCTCATCCTGAGCAACCTGCGAAGTGCCTCAGACATCACAGAACCAACAAGGGGATACTCGACTCTGACTCAAGTCTCCAATTTTGCAAAGTACTTACGCATTCTTCAGGGAACAATGAACTCTGTTAAAACAGTCAGAGAGATCATGCGAAAGAATTCCTTCGACCCAACGGGTGATCTTACGAAGGAGTTTTGCTTCGGCCATCGCGAAGATGGAAGCGGGCATGTTCAAGTTGGAAAGGGAACCGACGCAGATTCATTTATCGTTGGGGTATCAAGCCGCTCCCTTGTTAAGGCGAGAATCAAGTACTCATCCGGGGGTTGCTTTACCCTACTTCACGCTGACGCTACGTTCAAGTTGAGTGATCTGGGATATCCTGTAATCACGTGCGGTTTCTCAGACGCTTCGCGGTCCTATCAACTTGCTGCAATTTTTATCGTCAGTCGTCGGACTGCTAAGGAATACGCATTGTGCCTGAAAGCGTTCGTTCGGCTGGTCAAGCAAGTTCGGCCAACAGCAACCCTTGCATTGATGCCGTAATGGATGATGCAGAGGATGCTCAGCTCAACGGTTTCCAGCAGGTGAGCGAGTTTGAATCGGCTACCTATCTGATGTGTTTCTTTCACGTGCTGTACAACGTGCGTAAGCGAACGAAACACTTAGCACCAGAACGTCGAAAAGCTGTTCTGCATGGAATCATCAGAATCCACTACACGGAAAACATGACTGCGTACTACACTGAGAAAGCCGACGCACTCGCGAGCTGGTGTGCCATTCCTGAGCTGGAGGCTTTCGTCAAGTATTTATCTGAGCAATGGCTTGAAAGCCGGTTTTTGGCGGTGACAGGTATTTCATACACCAATTGGATACGCAACAACGAAGAATCCCTGCGAGACCTTCAATGTTGTGCTGAAGAAATACACCGATCGACGCAGGTATCACATGCAGAGACTGTTACACGTTTCGTCGTAAGGGACGTTCCCCAACGTACACCCCAGGCTGAGAGTGATATCCAACCTCCTTCCACCGTTGTAACTAAAGCTGCATCTTCCATGATCGCTACCGGGCGTATGGTTGTCTTTGCCACAGCCAACCCCACTTTGTGTCGGGTGAAACAGCTACGGAAAGTCGAGGATCAGAGTACACAAGATTCAGAAGAGCTTGAGGAGCTGTGTACGGCGATTGGCCAACCTTTCCGGGTTTCAGCAGACGAAACAACAGATGAGAATCAAGGCACGCTCCTCCTTGGAGAATGACTCCTGGTGCGCGAGCAGCGCGCTCGTGCAGCTCAGCTTTACGATAATGTCGTTTCGTGGTCGCTGTGGTTTGCGCACATTACGTCCATGCCAGAGAGTGGGTGGATCGTTGATATCGAGAAGTGTATCTGCGGGTGCACGTTCTACAATAAATTCAAGAGTTGCTGCCACATCACAGCTGGAGGCAAGGCGAGACGACTTGGCCGTCCTGGTGTCGATGAATACTCAGAAAACAGTTCAACTGCCAAATCCGCAAGAAACCGACGAAATCGCCCTAACGCCAACTACACAACCACCACTTCCCATCAGCGTAAGCGCAGACCCAATTCATCTTGGGGCGACACGACTCGGTCGCACTCCGTATGCGTCACGTGCACTTGATGTGCAGTTTATCCTTTGCCCAGACACGTAGAAGGTTAAGGGATACAATGCAGTTTTGCTCGATCTCTATGTTGTCACGATAGAAAAATTGTCACTGTCATCATAGAAAAAATGGTCACTGTCACCATAAAAACAAATGTCACTGTCACTAGCATTATCTAGTTAACTATGCAACTCAGCTTTAATCCTCTTCGGCGCTGCTGTCCTCGCTGGCGTCCTCGCTGACATCCTCGCTGCTCTCATCACTCCCTTCCACGCTTTCGCTGCTCTCACTTTCATTGTTGACGTCTGCATTCTTTTCGTCAACTGTACGAGCCTCCTCAACACCTCGTCCCTCTCCTCGTTCCTTGTAGTTGCGCTTGATGTGTTGCCTCAGCGAGTTGGGTACATCGTAACTGGCACTGCGTGACGGATATGGACACTTGAACTCCCTCCTCTCGAATCAGTTACGTCGGTGCTCCGCCAGTTTGCGCCGTGTGTGACTGTAGCTATGGCACTTCTCACATCGAAATGTTTGAAATACCACAGCTTCGGTCGTGTTTTTCTTCAGATGGACACCATTAACACGAACGTAGCAATGTAGTCGGATGTTAATTGAGTCATAATTGGTTCCAGCATGAGCAAGGTTGCCACGGAAAAACAAAATCGTGCCCTGCTTCAACGCCAATGTTTTGCGCTTCTCTCGGTCGGCTTGGCCCCCAAAACACCCCGGATACACGTGAAGGCGTGTATATCCATGAGTGCCAAGATAACAGAACCTTGTTCCAGCTTGTGCTTCAGCAGTGCACGCGCTGTTTCGAAAGTGGGAAAGTCTCGATGGACTGCCTGGTTGCACCCTCCAGGTAGAGACTTTAGCGCGTGCCATGAGTTCTCCGGAATCTCCCGGTGGCCACGCGCTTCACTAATTGTAGACGTCTCGATTTCATGAATTCTGGACATGGCGTCACCAAGAGGAGCGGCAGCTTGCGTACGGTACAGTACGGATCCAGTGCTTTCGAATACACCTTGTGAAATATTGGCTTGAAATCAATGTCCTTCATCTCGCCGAATGCTTCCATAGACAACTCCCCACCTATTCTCTTCCCGGCGGTCATGTAGCCATGGTTCCAAAACGCAGCAATGTCTTTCTTCACAAAACTAATCATCATACACGTGATTCGTCAAAAACCGTTGATTGTACACTAGTTTAGACAACATTAGGCTGCTGGAGCACTTCCCACAACTCTAGCGACTTCGGCTCCGCATGTTGCCGATGTCCTGAGCGCTGCAGGTCTCGGGTGGCCGACTCAGGTAGGGCAGGTCTCGGGCGGGAGGTTCGAGCCGCTGGGCGATACCAGCGTGTGGCAGCAGCCGCTGCGGGACACGGGCAGAATGGCCAGGGGCTTGGAGTGTCTGGGTGAGGTAAGCGATGTGCGCTCAGGCAGTGGCGCGGGCTCGTGGCAAGCTGGTGATCGATCTGGTGCGGGCCGTGGTGGGAGGGGGCCTGGAGCTTCGAGCTGTAGGCTGCGGGTTTCAAAGTGAGATCTACGGTGCACGCTAGCCTTAAAAATGCTCAATTACATCACCGGAATTACGCTGTGACGTCACATCGAATGCACAACTAGGGATTTGTAGGAGCTGTGCATTTCCCGAATTTTCCTGTCCGATTCCTCTTACCCTTCGATAAATAACCACATCGCGTCCAATGTACCCGACTCATACGAATGAATACTTATGATTGGCAGTAGCAAAACATGGCAAGGCAAATCAAGTAAAAGTAAAAGCTGAAAAGGCGCAAATGCGCCCATTGAGACAGCGACTTCGCACCGTAAATTGTGAATACCATTAACATGCTAGAAATTGCCCTTCCACCAAGAAAGGGTTAAGTATACTTGTGCTGACGTCAACGGTCGCTGGGTTCAAAATCCCCAACTTCAACCCTCCTGTCTGTGCCCAAACGGGTCTCTAGAACATGAGAACGGTAGAATGGCACAGACAAGACGGATGACCTTTACAGATGCATTGTACAACCACACACATCAAAAGGGAGGAGCACAGAAAACTTATCAGGAGGAGTAAATTCACAGATTGTAGCGATAAAAGCACAGATGAAGTGACTAGTATAGAGTGGTTGACACTAAATCATGGACAGCCTAATCTAGTCTAGTCTAGCGATCTCAACCACTCATCCTCATTTTGCGGCAAAGCGTCAGCAAGCATCAGCGGTGACAGCACAAGCGCGGTGACACAACCAGAGGGCAGGAGCCCGTGGAGCGGCGACACAGCCAGAGGGACAGTAGTGGTGACAGCTTGAGCGCGGTGACACAGCCAGAGGACAGGAGCCCGTTGAGTGATGGCAGGAAGTAGTTGAGGACGCGATACGCCACGGGTTACGTACAGTTGGGGGGAACTCTGCACATTCGACTCTGTGGAGGCTGCTGCTGGATTTGTAAAGGAAGAGTTTTGCTGCTCTTAAGTTACACACACGGATCCGTATCGGCAGTGCGTCATATGTCACGGGGTCAATCATTTTATGGTGGAAAGACGACTGAAGTGAACAAGCAAAACGTGTGAAGCCTTCGGCTCGTGCATGGTGAAATGGAAAATATGGCGATGCGACGACTCCTGCCGCGCGGGGATTTTTCACGACAGCGTAGACCACGTTCGCGATGAAGCTACTCAGTGTGAAGGCCCCACAAGAGCGTGATAACAGCTGAAATGAAGAAGTTCATTCTCCAACAAGACGAGTGCAGCATCTCTCCACAGCTTATCCTTAGCAACATGAGGCACATTTCCGACATCATCGAGCCAAAGCGAGGATATCCAGGTCACAAACTGCGCGAAGTATGTTCGACGGCTCAAGGGCACAAAAAACACGGTCCACGCTGTGAAACAGCTCATGAGGGAGCATGCGTTCGACCCGACGGGGGACCTGGACAAGGCATTTTTTTTGGACGACGGGAGGATGATCAGGGATATGCGTACGTTGAAAAAAGGAACGGCTGATGATTCTTTCGTTATTGGCGTCACCAGCCGTGCGCTGGTCAACGTGTCCATCGAATACGCTTCCGACAGTCGATTTACGCTTTTCCACGCGGATGCAACATTTAAGCTGAGCGGTCTCGGCTATCCTATAATTACCTGCGGCTTCTCAGACACTACGCGGTCTTGTCAGCTTGCTGCTATCTTAGTTGTCAGTCGCTTAACCACTACAGAGTACGCTATGTGTCTCAGTGCACTTATTCGTACGATCACGCAAGTTCGCCGGACTGCTACCCTCTATTGACGCCGTAATGGGAGACGCTGAGGACGCACAACTGAACGGCTTTCAACAGGTGGGAGAGTTTTCGTCAGCAACGTACCTGATATGTTTGTTCCACGTGCTCTACAACGTCCGGAAACGTACACGACATTTGTCACCGGTGCACCGCAAGGCGGTGACAGATGGAATACTGCGCATCCACTACGCAGCCAACATGAACGTATACTACTCGGAGAAAGACGACCTGCTAGCTACATGGCGAGCTGTCCCCCAACTGGAATCGTTTGTAACCTATTTTACAAACCAGTGGATCGACAGCAGATATTGGAGGTGGCAAATATTTCCTACACCTAGTGGGTGTGCAACGACAAACAATCCCTGTGAGACTTTCAATGCACTGGTGAAGAGATATACGGGAAGGCGACGCTACTACATGAAGCGCCTGCTTCGCGTCAGTCAGACTGTCATCCACGATGCAGTGGTATGAACACCAATAGCTGGAAGTCACATCCAGCAACCGGCTCCGTTCATGGCCAGAGCAGCCTCGTCAATGGTCGCGTTGGGGCGCGTTGTCGTTCACGATACTGACAATCCCAGCCTCTGTCGGTCAAGCAGCTTCATAAGGATGAGGTAGCCGAGGCGGAAGATCTAGAAGATCTGTGTTCTGCGCTGGACGGTCCATTTAATGCTACGTCGGAAGTTGAAGGCGAGGTTGACGACCTCGTTTTGGGCCCCGCTTTGCTCGTAAGAGAACAGTGCGCTCGCGCGGCACAACTCTAAACGAGTGTGGTGACGTAGTCGCTGTGGTACGCCCACATCTCCGGCGTGCCAGAAGGAGGATGGATAGTTGGCGTGGAGACGTGTGCGTGCGGTAGCAAGTTTCCAACAAGCACAAGACGTGCTGCAACGTTATTGTAGGGCGCAAGGCGAAGAAACTCGGGAAAGCTGGATCAGACGATGTGACTGCCAAACTCTTCAATCGTCAGGTTCGGAAAGCGAAAACGGGCACCCAGAAGCAGTCGGCCAAGAAGCAGAAGCAGCAGCACGGAGCTACAAAGAGCGCAGTGGACCCGTTGCCTTTATCTGAACTACACCAAGGCCGTCCTCGGCTGGCATCCCGGGCATTGAACGTTCAGTTTACACTTTGTCCAGACACATAAGAGATAGCTAATGAAACTTGCTACTTCCTTATCGGCTGGCTGTCGCCACTCATCTGAGTGTCACCGTTCTGTAACTGCCACTGCTGTCCTCTCTGTCACTGCAGTCCTCTCTGTCACCGCTGCCCGCTGTGTCACCACCTCTCTCCATGTCATCGCAACGCTCAGTGTCACCGCACCTCTCAATGTCACTGCGACGCTCCGTGTCACCGCATATGTAGCTCTCACCGCCGAAATATTATTTACAACATGGTTATTAATGCAGCGATTCCTTTCTTTCTCTCTACCGCTATAACCTTTTGTGTTTTCTCATTCTTAGTCTTCGTCGCTACTTTCGCTAGCAGCTGCACTATCACGAGTGCTTCCTTCACTTGGCGATGACTCTTGCTCCAGGGGCTCGCGGTGACGTTGGCGCACGTGCTGGTTCAATGAGTTGCGAAAAGCATAGATTTGACCGCAATACAGGCACCAGTACGGACCTCCTTTCAGCACGCACACCCGACGATGCTCAGAGAGCTTAGCGCGCGAGTAAGTCAGTGTCATGCAACGGTTGCAGTGATAAGACCGGGACATCACAGCCTCCGTCGAATTGGGTACTTGGGGGACACCGTTAACCTGCACGCAGCAATGCAGGCGCACGTTCGTTCGTCGGAATCCAGCGCCAGCATGGGCTAAATCTCCTCGAAACATTATCATATGTCCACGATCCAATCTCACGGTTCGACGTCTCGTGCGATCAACTGGACCACCGAAGCTCCTGGGGTAGACGTGGAGGTAAGTGGCCTCCATGAGGACCACAATTACAGAGGCTTCGACTAACTCATGCGATATCAGTGCTTGTGCAGTCTCGAACATGGGATAATCTCGGTGCACAGCTTGGTCGCTACCTCCTGGGAGTGACCGCAAGGCATGACACGTAGATGCGTCCACACTCCAAGCTTCGTTGATTGAAATCATGGCAGCAATGATGCGGTGAATCGCCTCAATCGTAGGCGTCAACGTCTTTATATTGGCTTGTACGCGAAATGGATCGAGCTCGTCTTCGTATACAGCCCCGAATATCGGCTCATACTCCAACGAATGTACATCCTCCAATGCAGCACGATACTCGTCTTCATCCAGCCCCAAGTCGTGCAAGACGAAGCCCCGGTTCTAGAAATCGGCGACGTTGTTCGGTCTAAGAATAGCCATTTTATTCACTGAAAAAGCACGCAATGACTTCGCTTGACATAACGATAACGATAGCGCTGGCGCAGCTGCGCTTGCTGCTACTGACGAGGCTCCTGCTAGTGGTGGAAGAGAGGCAGCTCCTGACGCACTTGCTGGTGGTGGCGACCCCGCCTAAGATACTCTCGGTGGCGAAGCTGTCCTTGGTGGCCGAACTGCCCTTGCTGATCTCGGTGGCGATGAGCCTGCTGCCCTGTGTGGCGGCGAGCCTGCTGTCCTTGGTGGCCGAGCTGTCCTTGCTGCTCTTGGTGGTGGCGACCTTGCTGCTTGCGAGGCTGCTCTTGGGACGGCGGCGCTTTTTGTAGGGGGGGGGGGGGGCTCGAGTTGTTGGATAGTCTCGTCTCGGTACTATAATGACTCGAATCATGTATAGCTGGGAGTTGGACTCTGACCAATCTCTGGAGGAGTTTAAGTTATCGAGTCCTATTGCTCTCGCGTGAGTCACACTGACCCAGCTCGACATGGCAAGATTTGCGAGTGGAGTGAACATCAAATTGAAGAATGACGCATGATATGCATCAGCAAAACCTGTGTACTGTATGGTTCGTACAAGTCTGTTTAGAAGGTTTAGAGGTGTGATGTGACGGATCCATGGCAATTTATTCGCAATCGAGCTGACCACGCTAGCGACAGAGCAGTTGAATGTCAAAGTCCCAGCAACGCGGTGATTACAGCCTAGATGAAGAAATTCACTTTGTAGATGATTGCGCACCCCCCCCCCCCCCCCCCACTTTGTAGATGATTGCGCCCCCCCCCCCCTCCCCCCTCCAACTACTTCTCAGCCACATGCGCCGGTCGTCAGCTTTTACAATGTTGTGCCAAATCATGCCGCTAATTCCACAGGTGTTGCACAGAACCATTCAACGGAAGCGGTGATGTCAACAAACATCATCGCTTCCGATGAATGTGTCTTCTGCTGAATGCCTTTCACGTACACATCGCGAAATATAGGGGTGAACACTAATGCGCTCACCTCACCGAGAGTTCGGCTGCAAAGGTCGTTATCCAAACCAATCTTGCACACAGACGAAGCCCTGGTCCCTAAACCGATCCCGTTCCGGCTTACAGAACATTATTGTCAGCCAAAATTCCCTTCTTATTTGTAGCACTTAAGCAGCTGGTGTTGCTTCAGTCAGCGTTCATTTCTTCTTCAAAGATCGCAGGGGCGGGTGAACACCGGCCAATTGGGGCGTGACAACACGCTGGAGCGCCGCTCGGGGCTTAGCATCTGCGCGCGGGGTTACCATCACATCGTCGATCCGTCTGGGGTTCAAGATCTGGCCATAGGGCTGTGGTGGTTCGTGGGGTCCCTCGGGACTGACGGGCGTGGGGCCGCGGGTGCAGAAGTGACGCGGCGCGGACAGCGAGCCGTAGGCGCGGTGTGGTGCTAAGCGTTGAACGTGCGATATGTCACGTCCGAACCGTGGTGACAGCTACAACTGAGAGAATGACGGCGGGGAGGGAGGGAATTCCCCGAGGCAAGCGTGCTGTATAGCGGATTGCGTCATGTGAGGTGGCCGGTGATGTCATTGCAATCGTTCTATCGCGTTGGAATGATCTGTGCGATTCGCTAAGCAACTGTACGGCGCACTATAATGTATGTGCGAATGACCTTTCTTTCATCTAAAAGAACACCATTTGGAGCGGCGTAACATCCGCCTTCAGAGTGAAAACATCGTGATTCAGCATCTTGACATCACAGAAGGTCCAACATTTGGCTATTCATCATTTGATCACTTGAGGAGGGCTGGTCTGCTTAAGTCGATCTTATAGGACATCCTATGGAAGACAACTTGAACAAGGTACATGGTATTTGGGTTTCGCTCAGAGTCAAGTCGATTCGGGATACCTATGATACAACTTGTCCGGATGTATGCGATACATTTGCAAGGGTATTTTGAGCCTTAAAGGGCAACCGTGTTCAGGACGATGACGATCCCGACAATTTGTATCTGTATTCAGAGCATATGGTCTCTGTACGCACACTTCCGGACCTCATGGCTCATCCTCGACTCTGAGCATAATCACCCCGCGGGTCCGTCGTCTCCCTGCTGACGCCATGTCACGCGAGGTGTACCAGATCCACTTCACACACTAATCAATTAAATCTACCAATATGTTCATCAGGCGGGGTTCGGGAAATCTTCAACTAGCTCGTATCACCTACAAAATCCTTACTACAACGGTTAGTTGTATTGCGTGTACAAGACAGGAAATTTGTGTTTTTCTACCGACGGGACTATCATTTGGACTAGGCAACAGCCTGGTTCGCGGAATGACGCGGACACGTCGGCAGGATTTCGACGGAAGCTGGTTGGTCCGCTGCTGTGTCTCGATCAACGTTACGGGGTAGTTAGTGACTCAGTATTTCCATGCAGTGACTCGATGTGTGAGCGGATTTGCACGCGTTTGAAGGATGATGATATTGAAAAGTTAATCCCATCTTATTGAAAGTTTGCAAGAATACTTCACAACGCAATTCACTGTGCGGGGCAAGCGGCTGAATGAGACATGGGCTCAATCGAAAACGTTTACTATTGTCTCGCACCTCCTCTTTCATTTGATACAACTACGCGTGACCTGCATTTAGGTAATTGTTTAGCTTATCATACTGTCGTATTCGAATTGTGGTGATCAGCCAGATACGAACGGTATATGACCATCCGGTACCAAACTAGTGCATCGTAAGTGAGAAGAAGAACAAAAGAAAAAAATGATTCATGTGTTTATCCAACGTTATACGCTAGTTCTCCGGCAAGAAAGGGCTCGAGAGTCAGGTGGGCACCAAGGACAGTTTTCTCTGGCGCACGTAGCAACTCCCACTCTTTCCCTCAGCCTAAATGCGCGACAGCTCCATCTCATGCATATATTCTATATCCCGTTCGCTCTCTTGGCGCAGGAAGATCATCGCTTTCAGGAACCCAGAATCGTTTATCGGCTTTTCGGGAGGTTGAGCTGACGCTACGCCACGCTCCAACTTTCCACATTTACGGCCGTTCGACGTTTGGAGCTGTACAATTTGATTCCGAAACTGCTGAACCTGAAGAACGCTTGGGAGCAGATACAATTTGTCACTTAGGACGACCCCCCCCCCCCCCCCCCACACACACAAGCCTGTTTGACGATTCGACGAGATCAGGGATAACGCAGCCATCTGTAACGTCACCACGGGCGTTCGCAGCGATTACACCCAAATTCCGCGCCTTCAAGTGTAACTGTCGCTGGGAGGTAGCTACATTCGGCTTTCTTTCGGTGTTTTTGGCTTGGGAGCAGTTGGTTGTGCAGCTTCGTCTGTGGGTTCACTGAAACAGTAGTCGGACGGACTCTTTCGTTGCTTTCAGCTTTGTCACCGAACATACCGTCACCGTTGTCGGTATCGAAAACATAATTGATCGCATCCGCAAAAATTGCATCGAGGAGTCCGTCTGAAATCTGCATCAACCCGGCTAATGACTCGGGTCACGAATCGCATGAATCCGCCAAACGGCAGGTACGGCGTGGGTTTTCTCCTTCTTCTCTATCTGGTTGCTCGTCATCGATCGTAGTCTTTGAGACGTATATTATTCTGATGTAGACTACGAAAGGAGAAACCCATTGCCAGTAGCAGTAGCATTATATACCATACGGCTTGTATTGGTGAGTCTCAGTTCGTTTCTAGTGTCTCCGGTAACAGCAGCGCACATGTCCATCTCGTGTTTGACGTTCTTTGCTAGCCGGAACACTACTGGCTCTCGCGATCTTCAACGTGCGTCGGGGTGTTTGCAGGGCCGGCCCACTCGTTCTTGAACACAAGAGTGCGGAGCCGAGACGTCAGTTTCCACATGGGGTTGTAACACAGCTCTTGACGGTGGACGCCGTCCAGCATTTCCTCGTACGTGGCGCACCGCGTGGTCGCAGCAGGCATGGTGGGGGATGGGCTGAATTCGCTTGTGAAGTTCGCGTTCGACGACTCTCCTCCAGGGACTCCTTCTCACGGCATTCCCGAAAGTGCAGCAGCGTCGTGCCTCTTGAACCGACGCGTCCAATGAAGATGGTCATAAGCACTGCCGGTTTAGCTTGGATCTTCATGCACTCCAGCTCCCGTATCGACAATACAAACGCCATAGGTTAGACAGGCTTACCTGATTCAGTGCCGAACGTCTTGAACATACGTTTTGCTGCCTGAATGTGCGTCTGCAGTGGGTTGTAGTCACCTTTGGCCTTCATCGACCCTTCCGGGATGCTTGAGCTCGTCCGGAAACACAAATCGGTCAGTAGCAGCTCATCCTTGGAATTCGCAGTGGTAATGGCCGTGCATGGTGACACGAGAGTAGAGCTTGATTCCTGACTGTCGCCTGGACAGTCATCCAGGCGAGCCACTTCGTCCTTAACTTGCGGAGCTCAGAAACCACATCAGGAGATGACGCAGCGGTGGTTGCCTGAACGCCAGGAGCAACCACGTTCTCCGGCGCCCCGAACCTAGACTCGAAGGAAGTCATGAACCTGTCCATGTCGAATCCACGCTGCACCCTCAACGTATTCGACAACGAGGTAGCCTCGGTGGAGAGCACTCTCTCTGTTGGTGGCGCCCTCTTCGTGACTGGAGGGGCCGCTTTCTCCTCATCGTCCGGATTCGATGCTTGATTTCCGTCGCGGCTAGTTTCTTCTGAGCGGGGCTCGCCGAGACAGCAGCGGTGCCGCACTTTGTGTTTTGCAGGCTTCAGCGAAGGTCCCGCCTGTCACTGCCTTCGTCGTCGGACGATTGGTGATGCGTAGCGGAGGCGGGTCGGACATGCGCCTCGCAGAGGTCGAGGACCATGGATCCGCTACCTCGATGACGTCCACGACGCCGCGTCTCTCAGCTGCTGCCTCACTATCCGAAAGGCGGCATCGGATGCCCTGGACGAAGGCGAGTTGGGCGTGCTGGCTGGATTGGTCACTCCGCGGGTGATCATTGTCGTCGTTGATGTACCTTTCTTGTTATCTGCTTGCTCGCTTGGTCCACGAATGTGAAGTGAGTGGCTTGCAGCAAGCAAGCCGGGATCGGCCATGAAACCGGTATGTATCGGTAAACAGGTTGGGTACTTTATGTGTCAAACACGTTTCCTTTACTGCGCCATGGTATACACCATACTCGACCAACGTGCTCACATAATCCTCCGACTTATGTTCCTCTACTAGAACTACTTGGTTGGTCTTCCCATTCACGGTGAAACCCCCAATTATAACGGAATCCTCTCGGTACTCTCGACGAACTGTTTGACGCGATCGCGCCGCCTGTCACGCTGTAGAATTGGTAGCCATCTGGGCCATTTAAATTCCACTTCTTTTTGTCTGAAAAGGCGGTCGTGACCCATACATCGGATGCTAACAAGCGCTTCACAGCCCACCCACGGTCGGCGCGTCACCTTGTGCTGCGACATCACATTCAATGTGTTGTCCGTGTTCGTGTACGGCAGCCAGTCGATACGGCCAAGGATGGGCTGTATTTCCTGCACCGACGCCTTCGCATTAAGCACTTCATTGCTTTGGCTGGTGCTGTGATTCCCAGGCCCAGCGGTTCGGACAATACAGTGTAACTCTCGATCCGAAGCCACTTTGGACGTCCATGGCGGTGGTGAGATTGATTCTCTGCGAGAACGCGTCTAACCGTGCCTCGTTAGTGCTGGACCAACCTGGAGACCGCCCTGTAGAAGCTCCAAGCGTCATGGATACCCTAGATTCCTCCACGCGCTTCGTCTGTGCGCGGTGGCATTCTTGTCATCCAGATAGCAAGCTGTTGAATGCCTGCGAGCACTCCCTGACCAAAAAAATCTGTTTTGATATTTACTTTGTTTATAAAGAAGTTTGTATAGAGCGAGACCCGCCGGTGGTTTTGACACTCGAAAATAGGGTTGTTTGTATACTATCGTATAATATGTAATAGAATGCGGCACTCTATTTATGTAGAGTGCGGTAAAATGCATATGCCACTCTATTTCGCAATACCAACAGCACTGACAGCTCAGGTGGTTATGACATTTCTTGAGGGGCCCGTATGGGGGGCAGGGTTGTCGCGGGTTTAAGTCCCATGAACACGTTGTGTTGAAATGGTAAGTCTCCGTGATGTATGGTCATTCACCCTAGCTGCAAGTGCCTCTGACAATATCTCGTTTTGCTACAGCAAATCAACCCTCAAGATGATGTCATCTAGCGTCTCCATCACATCGCTAAGGACCTCGTCGCAGTCGGTCGCAGGGTGGTCTTGCAATTCCCACGCCATCCAGAACTTGGTGTCGTAGACATCGTGACGCGCGATGTGCCACGACGTAGACTCGTCTCTGAAGCCGCGCATCGCCACGCTATTCACCATCACACTCTCTGGCGTTTGTCTCCACGCTTTGAGCACCCATGGCGCCACGATTTTAACCTCTTGGCGGCCTGGGATGTCCACCTCGAATGTATTGAACCTTGTCGAAGTACTTCCACTCATTGATGACCTTGCACAAATGACCGTGGAGCGATTTGTAGATCCCCACATCTCGCTCTTGGGGGTAAAGCGTCAAGCCCCCGGGGATCACTGCCATCTTAATATCTTCCTCGCTGCACCGTTGGTGGACCACCTTGTCAATATGTGTTCGCATTGAATCCCAGACAACACATTATCCAGCATATTTGGCAACCTCAGGGAAGTACCAGTCCAGCCAATTGACGATAAAGGGGTGGTCCATCCACGCTTGTTCTTAATTAGAGCCATAGCACCCTCCAATCCGTTTAATATAGTCCCTCGCCTTACCTTTCTAAACAAGGCAAAGCGGCAAGTTTTTGCCAGAAGCCGTTACAGCAAGAGCTGCCGTGATGCGCAAGGACGAGAATCCAGTGGAGCAGACGACAACGTGTCGGGCTCCAATTTCATCGACAGTGAGGGTACGAGCGGCTTCAAATAAGACGGCAGTCTCGTCCATCAAATTGGTCCGTACGCGATTGATCGAGGGTTTGTGATCACCGACAGGTGCCACGAAGGCAACAGCGCTATTCATGCACCAACACGTCGCCGTCTAGAGCCGTCAGGTTCGTGTGCTTTCGTAGCGTCAGGTTGTTACGGGCCACGAAGCCCTGTGATCATGGATCTGAAGGCACAAAACGAATGGGGTCATCCTCGTGCTCCTTTTCCGTGCGGCTCCCTTGGAAGAGCTGAATATCCGTCGAAGCAATACACTCGCGGGTAACTTATTTTATTTTCGAAGACGCTTGTCGTAGAGTAGGTCCACCTAGTCGTCCTCAACAGCACCAAGAAAGGCCTTCCTACTACCACTGACGATACGACATCGAGCACCAGATCCGCTCGGATTTACTCGCGGTCGCGCCACTACCTCCGAAAAGCTGATGCGGAAACCTCGCCATGATCATGGGGATTAGGCGCTCCTAGCAATTAAAATTTAATGATACGCCGATTTGAATCAATGAACAATTACCGCAACCCTGATTTTGTTAACGTTGGCTGCATTTGTCCACATATCGTGCAGTACCTCAAGAAAAGGTTGTTTGAGCGAAGCATCAAATGCTGCCAGAAGAGTGCGTGATAGCCTCTCTACGAAGCTGTCAAAATCCCCTTTTGCAAGTGCATAGAAAGTCTCACGAGCCGGTAGCACAAGTCGAGGTTGATTTACTAGACGTCGGACGAGTATATGCAATTCTTAATTCTCGATGACTGTAGGCGGCAATCCTGACGAAAGCAACCACCTAGTCGATAATATTATCAGCTCGTCTGCACTTGTATCCATCGTCTCCAGCAGAATCCGCTGCTTCGTCAGCTTCAGATCCGGTACTAGTGCAGAGTTGGTGCTAGAATTATGTACATGTACTTCAATTATGTCAGGCATGTCGCTCTTATGCTCTTTATAAACTTCGACGCTAAAAGGATGGTCCTTGTGCTACCCTAGCATTTGTTTTCGTGCATTAGACGACGTTTTCTGCCGCATAAGGCAGGTATTCCAGGCTGTTGTTGTCGTGTCGGAACTGAAACATTTGTTGGAACATACCAGACAAATGTGCGTGAAGGAATACTCATGTTTTAAAGTGGCAGGGTTCAGCTCTGCCAACTTGTGGACAAAATTGCATACGAGCGTGAACATGTGTTTCGTTTAAATAATTGACTGAAACAGGAATGACGTTACTTGTCAACCGTCCCCTCTTTGTCTGTGTCGTCACCATCCGTCCGGGAAGAAGACTGCAACCCAGCGAGGCTTTCTGCGGCGGGGTGAGATCCATCGGTTCTGCGTTTTGATTCCGAAACAAGTGAGGTTCTGTCGCGTTTAGCAAATAGAAGATCTATTTCCGAATAGGTGAGGTTGCAGCTCTTAAACGCTTGAAGAAGAAGTTGTAGTGCTAGTGCTAAAAATATATATGATTCATTGCTAAGGTATCAGCTACTGGATCACTCGGGAATCTTTAGATCGTCATTTCAGTTTGTGATTTAAATATGCTCGAAGTGCAAGTTATCAAACAAACTGTCGCAAGTATCTTTGAGTGCACAAAATTTGATCGAGTATTAAGCAGAGAATCAAGCATTGAGGGATATGCACACTGATATTGAGGGCAGGAAATCGCTCAATCTAGTCGTCGATAACTACGTCTTTGTCCAGTCGCTGAGTGTCGCTAACAGCGTCACGGATATTGACCGGTAAATCAAACTACAGGTGGGTTGTTGAAAAGCACCGATTCATCCGAGGACGAGTTGGTGTCCGCGCGCTGGGTAATCATGGGCTTGGTCTCCAGGCGACGGCGAGCATGGGTGTGGCGGTGAGCACCGCCGACACTAGGAGTTTCGCGGTGGTTGCTCCGTGGAATGCGAGCAGGACGCGCGGCGTGCTCACGGTGGACAGCAAAAAAAGTATTGATGTGGTTGCGGTGATTCTCGCGGTAGCGTTGCTGGGTCTCTCTGCGCTCGAGGTGAATACTCCCGCCAATCTCACGCAGCAGCTGCAAGTAGCGGGCATAGTTTTTGTCGTCTTCATGGCGGACAGGTTTTGCTCAGATATGAAATTGCATAGGCGACCAAAGTACTAGTTGTTTTCAACCAGAAAGCGGTCTAGGCAATGATCACATTAGTGGCATCCTGTTCCAAATTGAACGTCTGCAATGCAGCACGCTTATGGGGAGTCACAGCGCGGAAGGCACAATTTTGTTGTCCGAGTTTAGATACAGTTTAGATACGAGTGATAAATGGGGAACGGCGTGTCCACCTCGTCGTCGGAGTCGTCGTGTGGCATGAGCAGCAAGACAGCACGATCGGAGAGACGGTCGTCGTTGATGGGGCGCCGCATGGCAATGCTCTGCTGAGCGTGTCCGGGGTGATGGTGGGCGCTGATGAGACTCGGCTTCTGGTGGTTTGGAACGCAAGCATGGTGAAGTCCAGAGACGCGGCGAATTTGGAAATGAGTCGCTCAACTGCTGAAGCGCGGGTCTTTCACCGCAGCCTGAGACATACTCTAAAGCTTGACACATTGGTTCTCCCTCCATCTTCAACCAAATGCCAGTTTACTCAACAAAGTCCCAGACAAGGAGTAGGCGCAACATGGGACAGTGTACGACATAGATGTAGATTGAAACTGCAAAAATTTGTCCAAAGTGACCTGGAGTTCTATTTGAACCGTAGGAATATCAATGCTACTGATACATCGTCTGGACCAGGATCAACCTGATCCAGATTCATGTAGCTGGTGATGCAGTATCATGGTATCAACGAGTATCTGCTGTTGCTCCAATCCCCTGCATCGATATAAAAAGTACTCTGTAAAAAACAAATCCGCCTTGAAGGGGTTAATTTCAGTCTCGTGAAACTTCCATTATTAATACAGTGTTGCTTGACTGGTTGATCCGAGCATATTGGCAAGTTCACTTGATATTCCCCGGATGAGAATTTTAGGTCGTGTTCGCGATGGTTAGATAACGTCGTTCCGACGGAGATAATGACATTTAAGAGCGAAATCAACATGTTAACACAAAAATCTGGATTAACATTTTGGTGCCGGAGCGACATTATCTCGTTCATTTTGGAAATCGGAGTGCCTAGATTTCCAGGGAATGAAGGTGTGACTGCCTCCTTCATCTCTGATGTTCGTATTTCAAAGGTTATAACAATGATCACTTTCGAATAGTGACGTAGCTCACAACGGTGCCCACTCTGTCGGACAGCAGCCATCCTTTTCTTTTCGCAACAAGCTTAGCACTTGACGGTATAAGACTATGGAGAGGAAAGGTAGAGCGTAGACGAAGGAGATGAAGTAGAAGACTTGTTAGGAATGCATCAGAAGACGAAGTGATCAATGTTAATGAAGAAGCGAGCTTAGCGAGCTGTCCTACATGGCCCTGAAGGGCTAATTGAATGACTGGTCCGCATAACTGCCATGGATCCACTCGATAGTCCAGTATACCATAGTGGACGCTACATGTGACAGGTTATAGAGGGGGTTTCACAATCCAGGATCAACTATTCCATATGGCTTCTAGTATGCAGAGAGGCATATCGTAACAAAGACGATGCCGAAGCAAACCAAGTTCATGATGATAAATCCGTGGATTACGACAATGAGTACCCCTGGAAGTAGACATCTAAGGCCGGCGCCGCCATTCCATAATGGAACAAGTCCAACGACAACAGATCTTTTGCGCTTGCAGTTTTGCGTACTATTTATTTCAGCACCACGCATAGATGCAAGAGTGAGTAGTAAGAAGGAATAATGCGTGTAGGAAGCAATTAAGCTTACATAGCAATCTTAACCCCTCCAGTACCAACGTCGCAAGTTACGACGAAACCGAGTCTTTAAGTCGTAACTTACGACTTAATTGAACGATTCAAATAGAAAATGGCTCGAAAAAAAGGTTCGCATATTTTAATCAAGATTATTTTTGCCGGCAATAAATATAAGCTGGGAGAGGTTAAGTTCGACCTTGCACAAAACGTACAGCGGGTAGGGTAGACGGGAAACTGTGAAGCCTTCATCAAAGTTGAGTGGTGGATGAACGGGCGGGAAATCTCTCTCATTTGAAGATTTGAACGGGAGGGCGCAAGCGACAACTATGGCGAAGATTCGCAGGAGTGAACGTACTAAGCAAGCGGCCGCGGCCCGTGAAGTCGATTTTAGGCATCTTTGGTGGCAGCTCCGAGCAGCTGGCTGGCAGTCGAAGAAGCCGTCGAAGCTGGCGAACGACTGGACTTACTTCGCGCCGAACTGTGAAGCTGACGAGTTCGTGGAAGGGGACAACATGTTCACTGGTAAGTGGACTCTTGATATTTGCCTAAACCCAAGTTATTGTGACTGTAAGTGTATTTTGAAGGAGAGGACACTGTTGTCACGTTTGCGATCGTGTCCGGATTGATCAACCTAGACGAGAGTGGCGAAGAGCAAGACGATGACGCGGACGCGGACGAGGGCATTTTGGCGCCACAATCTCACGAGGCTGTGTCGGCGTCACAAATTGACTGGTCGTTGGTGCTATCAGCGCCCACGTTGGATTCACTGTTTGAGAGAAGTGGCGGTAGTATTGATGGTGAGACGGAACAAGATGAAGTTACCGCTCTGTCGCAGAACGCTGTGGTGAGGGCGTTCGACCTGTCACAGCGTGCTTTGGAACCTATGGATGCGTCCAACCAAGATGTCGTTGTGGGTGCATGGCAGCGGATGGTGTCTGAAGCAGAGTCTGAAGTACGAGTTAACGAATTGGAAGACGAAGTCACGTGTGATGAAAACAATGTGGAGGAACCGGTGGTGTCGAGGGCAATTCAGGTGCCCTTGAATGATGTGAACGTTTTGAAAGACGAGGAGGGTTCAGACGAATTTGATACCATTGGGTCTAGCGGGAGTGACGAGGAGGAGGAGGCCGACGACGAGGAGGTCGAACGTCGGGAGTATCATTAGGATGACGTTCCGTCCGACAATGAAATGGCTCTGGTGGATGAGGCCTTCATTGCCTCACTGGGGGGTTCACTGTCCATCGACAACATTGACAAGGAAGCACTGCGTGGGGCGCACCGTCGTCTACGTTCGAGTCTGACCCGGCCTGCTACCATCAGCTCTCGGATGATATTGCAACACCAATTCCCGAGTTACGAGACGCCGCAGAGTCACCGATAGCTCTATTCTTCTATTTCATGTCGAATACGTTGTGGGTGAGAATTACGGAGGAGACGAATCGCTACAGAAAGCAGACCATCAATTCACGGGCCACTCGAATGCGGACGAAACAAGTGCGCCCGCGCCGGCCGACGACACCAGAAACGCTGAAGCAACTACGCCGACGTTTGCGTGCTGAAAAAGCTTGCGATACGTGCGAGATCCTGCAGGTAATAGAGCTACTCATCGCGCACATATTGTGGTCGCAAAAACGGCGATTCTCCAGTCATTGGTCGATGACCGGCGATGGTGCTATACCCGCTGATATTTTTGGTAGGTTTATGGCGCGGAACCGTAGCACAGCCATTCTCCGTGACATGCATTTCACCGACAATGAGGCCCCTCGTGTGCGAGACAAGATGTGGAAGCTGCGGGGAGTCGTTGATGTGCTGCAGGAACGGTGT
The DNA here is from genome assembly GCA_001314375.1 of Phytophthora podocarpi. Lineage (NCBI taxonomy): Eukaryota > Oomycota > Peronosporomycetes > Peronosporales > Peronosporaceae > Phytophthora > Phytophthora podocarpi. The sequence goes on along the minus strand of LGSN01000431.1, from coordinate 753 downwards.
CTATCAGCATGAACTCTTCCAGCAGTATTTTCGTTTGATGAAGGCGTATTGCCGGCCACCTCGCGAAGGAACACCACCCGCATGTTTATGCCAGACAAGCCTCATCGCTACGGGACGAAACTATTAATGGTGTGTGACTCAAGGAGTGCCTACTGCCATCGGTAATAAAAAAATTAAAGTCGTAACTTACGGCTTCTACGAATTTCCGATCTAACTTATGTCGTAACTTTCTTCTTTAGCTTTGAGGTCTACGTGGGTGCGCGTGAGGCTGACAAATCAACACGTCAACAGTTGACAACAGGACGGGTGCCGCTGCCGTTGTTCGCAACATGAAAAAAATTCTTGGAGAAAAGTCGCGTGGCTTTCAATTGGTTGTGGTTGACGCTTTTACTCGTCGGTAGCCCTCGCGCTTCAGCTTCTGTCCATGTCGATCTACGTGATCGGCATTATCATGACAAACCGAATCGGGTTTGACCGTCAAGTTATTGAGAAGCGCCAGACGCGACCGCGATCAATTGAGCGAGGCTCATTCACGTTCACTCGATGCATTCCTGTTCCCACCATGGTCGCTTGCCACTGGTGGGCCCGCAAGCCTGTGCATTACCTGGCTACCAGCGTTTCAATGACAGAAGAGAAGATTCTACGCAACATCAAGCAGGTTGGACCAACGACCATCAAATGTTCAAAACTTGTGACGGATTACCAGGATAAGATGGGCGGAGTTGATGTGCATGATCAACTCCGTTTGCAATC
>LGSN01000430.1:0-29407 GCA_001314375.1 Phytophthora podocarpi | reverse complement strand
TTCTATTTGAGGGTTATTTTTGTCCTATAGAAGCCTGATATGCAAGAAGCCGTGATCGGACGGATCCGACCGGCTGTCTGTGTTTCGTTAGGCTGACTGGGAAAAGCTGGAAATCTTGGGCCGTTCGAAGGAGGTAGCTGTGCAGTGGAGTCAATGCCACGTCTGGGGTCATGTACTGGAAGCCATACGTGGAGTTCGTTCTCATTTTCGCCAGGAAGGCCGCTGGTTTCAGCTCTTTAAGCGGGGGTTTACCCCACTGGACGCTGAAAAACTAGTCGATCATCATTGATAGTTCGCCCGAGTCGCTGTTGGTATCTGTCTTCGCGCTGGTGGTTCGTCCTCTGCCTGGGATCGCGTTGCTGTGGCCTTCTATTCGAACGTATGCTGTTTCTGGCGACGAGAGTCGTAGTAGTTCCGCGAGTCCCCGGATGAGTAGGCGCAAGCCAAACAAACGTGTCTCGCGTTTGTTCGGCTTGCGCCTACTGTTGACAAACCGATACTCCTCGCTTTATGCAGGTGCCACGTCCCATCATGCTGTCGCTGGTAGATGATCCATCCTCCTCCCGTAGTAGACTTCTCTATAGCGCCGATAGCAACTCTGAGTAGCCACGTATCGAGATGTGGAGTCCATGTGTCGATTTCAACCATCGTCACGATACTGAGGCAGATGCCGATGCACCAACCCTTAATGCGAGTCTCGATGCGCTTTTTCAACGCTGCTGCTACAGCCTGTGCCTGATAAATTCCCGCTGACCAAATGGCCTCTTGAGTTTCGCGTGGGGATGCCTGCTCGGCTTTGAAGATTGCATCGTTGCGTAGTCGCCATAGCATCACTGGAGTCACGGTTGCCCATATTCGCCACAGGACACACATGGCGTCGTCGTGGTCCGGGGTCCACGTCGGGATGCTTCGTTGGGCTAGGGCAAGAAATGCTGATGTCAGTGGTGGGGCTGTCCGCTGTGCGAGGTTCGACTGAAGCTCCATGATGTCTTCACTTGATCATTCCTGGCCAAGCCACTTGGATACCCACTTTGTCCAAAAATGTTTTGGTAACTCCATATGATATGGTCTATCGTTTCCTCTGCGCAGAAGCAAGTTGGTTCTGGACAGTTTCGGTGGCGTGGCCATCCAGCGTGGTGCAGATTGAGTTCTCCCAGCGTGATCCTGTAGATCATCCAGTTTTGGTAGTCGGTGAATAGTCCGTGCTTGTCCCACAGTTGGGCAGAACTCTGCTGTAGTGCTGCTCGACCCCAGTATGAGCTGTCTTCTCGTTTTTTTCCAGTTTATCCAGTATCTTTTGCATCGGTTGCTGTAGATTTGCCCTGATCGTGCGTGCACGTTGCTTGCGGATGACAGCTGCCAATTGCTGTCCGGGCGTCATTTTCGGCTCTTCCCACGGGTAGACTGATGTCGTCGGTGTCGCTCTTAATACCAGCCCTCGCATTCATTCCCAGGCCATAAGCTCTATGTGATCGGTTGAGCCGGTGTACTCCTGAGCCGTGGCAGTAATATGCCATGTCCATCCGTCTGGGCTCTTGGAAATTGTTGTACCCGGCCTTGGAATTCGTGAGTCGCCTCAATATCTCCGCCTGATCCTGTGGCGGTCCATATGAGCTGGATCGCGAGGTTAGGAAGCTCTAGAAGCCTTGGTGGTCGTTCTGGTAGATTCCAGTAGTTCCATGGGATGCTGTGGATGATGCTAAGGCACCAGTCCAGGACGTGTTTACATTTCGTTGTGGTAGTCCGGTTGGGCTTGACGAGCGCGCTGTATTCGGGATCTGCAGCCTCGTTCGTTGTCGGTGAGATGACAATATCGCGTACACGCCCTGGGAGAATGGTCGGATAATCTTGGATCTTGAGTGGCCGTCCGTGTGTATCGAGGATGCATGCATTATTATCCCATGGTGCGTTGAGAATGAACTCAGCATCCGCCGCAGGCGGGTTCTGCTTGTACGCCGCGGGTGTTGTCATGTACACTTCCTCAGTTCCTATCCAGCAGCAATTACTGACTGTTGGCCCCGAAGTCTGTGTTCTTCTAATTGTCGCAGTGGTTTCCTGTGATGGGACGAGTGTTCATGAGTGTGCCTCCCCTAATTCCAGTTTACTGAGGTGCTGCGCTGATATTTGTGGTTTCCCAAGCCTTTCGCGTAGCGCTGTCGATACCATGCTCGCTGATGTTGGTCTAAACGCACAACATGCTGTAGTTTGGTCCTCACGAGGGTGAACCACTGCATGCCACGCTGCCATGTAGACGTCATCCGGATAGTGGAGCCATCGATCTGCTAAGTTGCTACGAGTTACGGCGAGAGCGCTGGTGATGTCCTGGAGGCCAAGGCCACCTTGCCCTTGGGGTGTGTATACCAGTGCCGGATTGAGGTTATGTCTGGTTGATTCGATCCTGGTAGTGGCTGCCCATATGGAGTTTTTCTGCAGTTTCGTCAATGTGTTGAGAATTTCCTTGGATGGTACGAATTGCTTGCCCGTGTAGAGAATCTATGGTAGCGCTACAGCATTGAAAGGCGTGACCCGTTGAGCCACCGAATTACCAATGGTAGTCGCTATTCTACGTCGTCGTTGGATATTCTCATTCCGGATGGTCCAGTTGATTTCCGCCGTGTCGTGAGTGCCGACCCAGTATCCGAGGTATCGGGTCGTTTCTGCCGATGGTCCATCGCGTCTGGTCACACGCTGTCGGTGGCTTTTTGGTGTGTGCGACACTATCGTTTGTCGTTTGAGAATACCGTATTGATCTCATTAAGTTCGTGTATATCACTGTTTATGCACAGTGTCCAAAATCCCTAGCCCGTGCATATCGGGTGACGCTTTTGACAGGGGGATTATGGTATTCTTTCACTCCGCCATTTCCTACCAACACCAAGGCCACACGGTGGTCCTATTACAAAGCAACTCAGAATAGGCGTTTTCGATAAATTCGTGTTCCTTTTGACAATTGAGAGGTGAGAGTGAATGTTAATTGGGCCTGGTCATCGGGAATCACTTTCATATTCCTGGTGAGCAGATATGCCACTTCTGCGGATTATTCCTGAAGGGATTGTTTGAAGTGGTAAGGTTAACGTCGAAGTGCGAAATCCCCCAGGTCCACCACCCGGGTCCCCAATTCTGCAAAGTGAACTTTGCTTGATGCCAGCTGGTATGTTGGAATGGCATGTTTACTTTCTGACCTAACTCGACCTAATCTGCTTATGACCTGCTTTGCGCTCTTCCATGAAGCCCAACCAAAGCGTACGTTGGTCAAGGCCTGTGCGATCTAGACCAAACCAGCTGCACTCGACCACCAACGTGCATCTGTAGTTCATGCCGGGTACTGCGGCAGCATGCTGCCTGTCTGCAGGTTGAAGCCCGCCACTTTCGCGTTATACCGGTACGTACGAGGACGGTCAGCCTACCATTGCGGTCTGAATCCGCTTCCATCTTGTGAAGTCGAGACTCTTGCGGATTGCTGAGTGTGTCCTCAAGCAAGCATTCTTCTCCTTGCAGCTGTACTCGCGGACACAGCAGCTTCAACATACAAATTATCCGCGCGCTACGATCCTCGCAGTACTTGAATCATTCCCGCGCTGTCAGTTGATCCTTTCGTGTCTGGCGCAGAACTGTCTTGTTGTTTGGTTTCGACAATCGTCTTCAAGTTGAAGCGTTGCACCAAATTGCGACGCGAAAGAAAGAGTGTAGACTGATGCCGCGTTAACTACAGCTATACAAGTATGTATCATTGTGTTGGAAGTGACTGTAGCCAATATGAGCGACTCCAGAGTTATGTAGGAGGTGAACACAAGTTAGGGGTTAAACTAGGTTAGTTTAGGATGTTCTAGAAGTCGTAGAACCAGGAAAGGCAGTCGATGTACGACAGGTAGGCGAGCTCTCACTTCGCTATTGGAAACCACTAGATAACAGTATCAAAAAGTTATATGGTGTTTTATTTTGCATAAATCGTCGTATAAAACGAATTCTGGAATCTTACAAATAGCAGATGCCAATATTTGGCATTATAGGCGTTATTTCTAATAAATTTGCGTCTCGCCACAACCATCAGGCAAGCGCGATTACGTTTGGAATAAGTACGATCCTATGAAAAACAATTGGCTACATTTATGTCTCAAAAATCATATTTTAAAGGAGAACCCATTTCCTGTGTATGGAGACAAGGTTAACTGTCTCGTCCTCTTACTGGCGATTGAGGAGGTCGACGACTTGAGTCGCGGTGTTGGGAATATTGTAAATCTGTAGGGTTGATAAATGAGGTTAGATATTGCTCTTTAGTGCCCCCATGTGGCTCTGTTTTAGCCTTCCAAATTATTAATAAATGGTTGTTATTTAGCTATACATCGCGTATTTTATAGATACAGCAGTCACTGACCGCATGCAGATAGATTTCTTTCTCATTCATAAGGTCTTATTAAATATTTATGAGTTTTGCTGATGCAAGTCAGCTACGTACAAAATGACAGGATATAATCCATAAATATCGCAGCTTAGACAAATTATTCCAATTGCGCAGTTATTTGCGCCCTGGCGTATTGTCTCGTAAATAACAGCGTGATCCACGGTACGCACGCATAATTCGCGAATATTGGACTTTTTGTTCCTGTGGCCTACTGACGAGGCCTCGGCGGGGGCCGAAACGCATATGGCACGCGCTAATACGAAGTCATTATCTACGCATGGATCTTCACATTTGTACACTTTGGTGTGACGGCTTCGCAGAGTCGTGTCAACTCGGCTTCGAGTATAGTCAAATGGATAGTGGCTGCGGGGCAACGTGATCTCGGAGGATTGTTCCCGGTGGAATCCGAATCCACGGCGGAGCGCGTATGAGGAACGCAGCAACGGCGACCTTCGCAACAATTCCGTACGTTCTTCAGGAAGAAGTGGAGGCTGGCGGACTTTTATCGGTGTTCGAGTCAACTGGGACGCATGTGGAGGCAGCCGGCGTCGGCAACCTAACACTCAAGGACCAGCATTTGGCGCTGCACTGGGTCAATGGAAGTTTTGCTGCGTTCGGTGGCGATCCGAACAAGGTCACGCTTTGGGGAGAAAGCGCCGGAGCTGGAAGCGTTGGCTACGAACTCGGAGGACGCGACGTCGGACTGTTCCGCGGTGGTATCTCGCGGACCTGTACACGAATATTCCTGGAATTGCATGTCGGTCACCCAGGCAACGACGCACCTTACGGGTCCATGCACAAGCGAGTGTCTGCGTACGCAGGGGGACAAGACGGCGATGTATGCTCCTCGCTGTGAGGTTAGCTCACACACCTTCAACGTGCTGCTAAACAGGCGCACGCAATAGCATGGTGCCACGCACTTTCACGAAGTTGCATTCGTGTTCTGCATGCACACTCTGAGTCTCGGCGGGCCCGTTCTCGGGACTTTCACGCAGCTCACACGCATGATGAGTACAGGTATTAATACATGTTACTACATGTATTATGTAGTATGTAGTATGTAAATGAGTTTCATCGTGGACCATAAGCTTATCCGCCGAACAACAGCGTGACCGAGATCCAGTGCAGATCATTGTATTCGATATGAATGTATTCGATGTCGCTAACGTCGCTCAGAGGGCGTCGCCTACATCACGTTTTTCGTTTCTAAGGTGAGGTTCATTGCAGTCATTTAGCCTATCTACCGACCAAGTTTTTTTTTTTTTTTTGCGGTTATCGCCGATTGCACTCAGGGCGAGCTCTGCACCACCCCCGCTGACCGGGCCCACGGGGTACCCGACCAAGCTAATGTCCATGCATCCGAAGCTTAAAATCCTACATCACGAACGGCTACAGCAATTTGAACTCGAGTCGCGAAATGCAGTAAACTTTACTGATGACGCCTTGTGCTTAGAAACCGGCAATGGCAAACTTGTAGTTGTGCAGGACACCGTCGCTACCCCGTCAGTCATCCCCGTTGGCAACGGTCCATTGCTTGAACTCGGGCGTTCCTGTTTCAACCACAATGCAAATCGTGATTGACACTGGTTGAGGCACTGTACTTGTGCCGAACAGCTTGGCTTTGGTCACCAACCTTGGAGTCTTCCGTGGCAACATGTAATCTGCAGTGGCTTGCTCGGCGTCATTACCTGCTTGGTCTCTCTGTTGGCGGACAGATGTGCCGTCAGTATGAATGGCGAGCAGCTTGTCCGGTTCCGCTAGTTGATTCCTTGGACACATCCGAAGGGATCAAGCTCAAGTTGCAGTTGTCCGCAGCTCGTTTTTGCTGTGACCACCAATCCTTGGCGCCAACGAAGCACATGCTCCGGTCGAGCGATCTCACCGATTGACTCACCGCCTCACTCTCCATCATTCTGGCAATTACAACAAGCCTGGTGGCAGTCTTGCTTCGCTGCTCCGTCGGCATGCGCTCTTTTCTATACCCGGTTGCGGCTGCAGTGCTGCTGGCCGCACCGATGGCCGCATTGGATGCGCCGACAGTCACCATCAAGAATGGGTCGTATTACGGCGTCTACCAGTCCACCTACGACCCGGACCTCTTCCTCGGAATGCCCTATGCACAGCCTCCCGTGAACAGCCTTCGCTTCCGGAACCCAGAGCCGCTGAACACGACGTGGACCGACGTGAAGAATGTAACGGAGTACTCGCCAGAATGCTCAGCGACCAGTGGGTGCTGGGCAACATCATCTCGGAGGACTGCTTGACGATCAATGTGGTTCGTCCGAGCAACGTCTCCGAAGATGGCAAACTTCCTGTTGGCGTTTGGGTCTATGGTGGAGGTCTTATCCAGGGCGGCGCTCGTGACCCTCGCTACAATTTGTCGTACATCATGGAGGAAGCTGTGGCAGCCGGCAAGCCTTTCATCGGCGTTAGCTTCAACTACCGTCTCCAGGCCTTCGGCTTCATGTCGGGCACTGCTGTGCATAAGGCTGGTGTGGCCAACCTCGCACTGAAGGATCAGCGTCTGGCCTTGCACTGGGTGCAGGAGAACATTGAGGCTTTTGGCGGCGACGCCAGCAAGGTCACCATTTGGGGCGAGAGTGCCGGTGCCCGCAGCATCGGTTACCAGCTGATTGCCTACGACGGTCGCGATGACGGCCTCTTCCGTAGCGCCGTGATGCAGTCCGGTGCCTCGGCTTACTGGCCCAAGAGTTTCAAGAATGCCTCCGCCTGGGACGCCAACTACGACAGCATCACGACCGAGGAGTTCTATCAGTACTTGGTGGGGACCATGGGCTACAGCGACGACGAGGCTGAGGTGCTTCTCAAGAGGTATCCGACATTCCGGCGATCGGCATCCTCGCTACGCTCCACGGCCGCCCGGGCAACGACACTTCGTATGGATACATGTACAAACGTGTGGAGGCGTACGCTGGAGACAACAACCAGCACGGCCCTCGTCGCTTTATGTCCCAGATGTGGGCGCGCGACGACGTCCCGGTGTACAGCTACCGGTTCAACGTGGCGCCCGCCGGGATTTCACAGTACCTCGGCTCGACGCACTTCACGGAGGTCGCGTTCGTGTTCTACAACCTGCTCGGCGACGGCTACAACAACTCGGTGGCCATGGATCCGTTCCTGAACAAGCCGGAGAGTTACAAGCAGCTCGCGCGTGTGATGACCCGCATGTGGGCGAGCTTCATCGTGGACCAGACGCCCGGCAACAACGGCGTGACGGATGTGGAGTGGCCGAAGTACTCGCTCGACGACCCGCAGAACATTGTGTTCGACGCCAACGTGACAGAGTTGGCCTACATTGAGCCGGACCTGTTCCGCGCCGAGGCGATCGCGTATATCCACAGCTTGTACAACGCCACGAGCTAGCTTCGTGCAGATCAATATGACAAGCAAATACTTAGTACGGTAGCATATTGAGTGTTGCGTTTATCGAGCTAGAAGAAGCACAAGTTACCTAGTCTACATGTGGTGGCGGTGTCTAGCAAACAGCAGACTCCGGTTCCTGTATGTGTTATCCTAGGCTACAGTATGTAAGGTTGTACGTACACCGTTTCTTATGGTGTTTTGAGCAAATTGATTGAGTAGGGTCATCCTGGATGTCTTGTTGCAGCAGCATGACTGTTACTTTCTTGAATACTTCGAAGTACAAATGCCGTAGTGCAGACGACCTCTTCACCACAATAGTTGTTGCTTGTCATCGCGGCTAAAATTTGTGCTGCAGCAGCTGGGAGGAAGCATTGCAGGCGAGACATGTGAGCGTTGGCGTTACTGCCATGGACGTAATCGTCGAAGATGAGGCGAGCCTCCAACATGGCTGCAACTTGCAGTGCAATGTGCCGTGGCTGTCGAACAACAGCGATTAATACATGTAATGTTATTATACATTTATTCCGCCACAAATTGAAAGACACATACATCCTATAATTTGGTAATATTTTACATCAGATAAAGGAGGTATCCATAACACATGGAATCTTGACTTGAATAAGGACGGTTCTAAATACTGCTAAACTAAATATCCTGTGAGAGCTCTGATGGTCCACCCTTTACAGTTAGTGGGAAAAATCTGTACTGTTCGATCCCATCGCGTGATGAGGGGCACCATTACACAAAAAGGTCGAAGGGCGGACACACCTTGCTCCGAACCCTCAGAGGCAACGCTCTGCGCCGTGTGAAACGAATTGACTCATCTTGCTTGCTACAGACTCACCCTCACACTTTACATACCCGCGAGCTCATGACCAAGATCAGACAGCGCCAAGTTTGGCGGGCAACCGCCGACTCGATCGTGAGGACGTGAGGGCGTATATACATGTATCGGTCCGATACGGTCGGATAGAGCATACTGTACCGCACCGTCTTCATGTAGGCAAGAAGGCGGTTCATTTAACCGGGCGGAAAAGCCGAAAGCCCAACGCCCAGCTGTGGGCCCAAGACAGCTCTTCTATACGAGGCCTCAGAGCTCTTCTACCGAGACCGCCGACTGCCTGGTCAACCTGACTTGCTTGCCAGGCAGAGTCTGCTGCTTGCTACAGATGCCACGCCAATTTTGCTTGCCCAATTCTGCTCAACAGCAAGGTAAGGTGGCGGATCCTGTCGTCGTTGGCCATGCAATGGCACGAGCGATCCTGCAAGCGAAGTCCTGTGAGTCGCGTGCAAACTGCGGCTTTTGCAAGTGCCTCTATGCAAACGCTGAGCCCGAGCTCACAACGACACGTACGTAAGCGACGGGGCCGACAAAAAGCACACTGCATCGCGCAGTGCAGGTAAATGAAGCTAGATAGTCTCCAAGCCCTGCTGTGTCTCTAGAGACCCTATGCGCAGCATGCGGCACGATGTTAGGAACATGCTGCATGCCAGGCGTGGACAGACGACGTAGCAATTGTCGTCACGTTGAAAAGTGCTTGGGGATCTGCTCGGCGTTGTTGCAGAGAGGGCAGGGCGTGCAGTCTGCAATTCCATCATTCCAGCCAGCGCGCTTCTTCCGCCGTCGTGTCATTCACCAAACGGCCGCAGGCAGGAAGCGCTCGCCCCACTCGGTCCGAGTCCGTCACTAGCGTATCGCGCTAGTATCTCGCCACAGCATCTAGCTTGACTAGTCGCGCGTAAAGCAATCGAAGCAGCAATCCATTCAGACCACATCCGTCTGCCTAGTTCAGAAACTTGACCAGCGTAACGGCCGCGTTGCGGACCCGCCGACATGAAGTTCCCACTGCCCAAGAACATTTTCCCGCCGCTGGAGCTCTCGGAGAACCAGGAGCTGAACTACGAGCAGCTCGCCAACGCGCTCATCAAGGCCACGCTCGCCGAGTATGACCAGTTCATCATGCACGACCGCAAGCGCGTGGACTCCCGGCGGTGGAAGTCCGTCCGCACGCGCGACGGCGTCTCCATCTACCGTGAGCGCGACGTGGACGGTGTGTGCCAGCAGGCTTCGGCCAATCTCGCGCTGTACCAGAGCACCATCTCCACGACTACCAGCAGACCCAGTCAGCATGCGCGCAGATCGGGCCCCGTGACGTCCGATCTCTCGGACGGCAGGAACCACACTATCTCATTCAACGGCGGCCGCAGCTTCGGACCCTCGTCGCCCAGGAAGAACAAGTCGTCCTCGGACATGGACCCTACAGAAGATAGCCGCGACACAACCGGCAACGACAGCTACAGCAGCGGCGGCTTGCTGTCAGAGCCGCGTATCACGACGGCGGCCTATTCCAGCACAGACGATGACGACAACTCGGGTCTGCCGAGATTGCTCGCGGTCGGCAACCTGCGCGGATCCCTGGACGATGTCATGTACGGCGTCGTGTCGCCCAACGCGTCGTCCGTTCGCCTGCGTAGCTCGTACCTCGGCGAGCACATTGCCGATTGCTCCGTGCTGCGAGAGATCAAGAGTCCGTCGCCTGCCGACCCGTTCCGCTTTCTAGGTATCAAGTGGTTCGTGCGCGCCAAGCACCGCGGCGCCGCTCGCATTGTGCTGCCCCGTGACTTTGTTGTCCTTGAGTTCTCGGGCATCATGATGCGCCCCGACAACTCTCGCGTGGGCTTCCACCTCATGCACTCGATCCAGATCCAGACGTGCCGCGAGCTGCACGAGCACCGCATCTTGCGCGCTAAAGTGTCGAGCTGCTACATCTTCGAGGAGACGCGCAACAACCGCGTGCAGGTTTTCATGACGGCTTCCGTTGACCCGAGTGGACATGTGCTCAATCGAATGGCAGTGCGCTCGGCAGCTACAGCCCTCAGCAACTGCTGGAAGTCTGTGTCCTGCGCACACAACAAGAAACTCGCGTTCTGTCTGCAGAATGAGCGTCCGTCGACCATGGGCACCAGCGGCGTCACATCCTCTCGAGGTGGACACGCACTTGGCGCTAGCGTTATCAGGCCGTCTCGGGGCGGACTCTCCGCGTTGACGCCAGTGAACGAGTCGTCTGCGCGCGATCCGATAGAGCCCGTGTCCCAGCGCAGCAACTACAGCTCGACAGCCCACCGCCGTCAGTGCGGTGTCTGCCGTGGCAAGCTCGGAGTGCTTTCCAAGACGATTTCATGCCAACTGTGCTGCGAACAGATTTGCAATCGCTGCCGCATCGTGCGCAAGCTCAGCAGCAACACGCTCAACTCACAGGTCACGCAGTCGTCCATCAACTTCTGCAAGAAGTGCATCGCCAGCGTTAGCGATGAGAGCGCGTTGGAGATCGCTCGTCAGGAGTTGTGGGTCCGTGCCCGTGGTCGCACGCGCGCGTCGTCTGAGATCTCGAGAACTAACTCGAGACACAGTTTCTCGTCGGAAAGGAACACGTACGCTACTGTGGTGCTGGGCCGTGGCAGCGAGATGAACAGCCGAGGCAGCACTGCCACCAGCAGTCTCGGCTTTAGTCGAGGCCCGAGCAGCTTAAGCCAGAGTCGTGGCCCTCACCAGGAGGAATCTTCATTGGGGTACTCGGTCGGTCCACGCCCATCGACTTCGACTCAGTCATCGACACCGCTCCAGCGCCCCAGCTCGGGTGGCCGCTTGTCAAAGAACTTTTCACTCAACACCTATAGCACGAGCACTGGCCCGTTGTCAAGCACTACGCTGACAAACGACGCGCTCTCGCTCGCCGACCTCGGTATGGACAACAACAACAACAAAGCTGCAGCCACTGCTGACAAGGATAAAGCCGAGGGGGAGGAGCCTGTGGTGCTGGATCACCGCATGACCATGACCATCCGCAGTCTGCGGCATCTCGACTACGTCCTGTCAGTGGGCGAGCAGGACCTTGTGGATGAACTTGAGAACGAAGACACTGAAGACTACGGAGAGTTTGAGAGTGGCGACGAAGGCGAGGGACGCTCGAGTTACGCGTCGTCGGTAGCTGTGTTGGACGATGACTACGAGTCATGCGAGACGCCCACGAGTGACGCTCCGCAGTCTCAGCGCGAGTCTCCTATTGTCGAAGGAGAAGAAGACGAAGACAACGAGAATGAAGAGGAGGCGGACCTTGAGCTAGAGCCTAAGGAAAAGAATCAGCAGACTGAACAGCCAGAGGGGAAGGACGAGCTGGTGATAGAGAAGCCGGCGGAGCTTTCGCAAGCAGAAAAGGAGGACCAACAGCCTAAAGAGGGCAGTCAAACGACTGACATGGCTCAGGAAGAGAACAAAGTGACAGAGCAGCTCTCGGAAGCAAACGAGGAGGAAAACCCAGTGGTGATGGCGGTGCCGATGCATGAGGATGATGACCAGCAAGATGTGGCCGTGGCTGAAGAGGTGGAAGTGGTGGAGGCTGCTCCTATCGCTGAGGTGCACGCCATGATGCTGTCCGAGTACGAGTTGCAGAAGGGCAAGTCCGAGCCTGACGTTGAGTTCCCTCTCGACGAGTCGAAGCCGCGTCTGCACCGTGCGCACACGACGGTCCCGTCCACTGGAGAGGCGACCTACCAGCACCAGCTTTTCCAGCAGATGCAGGATCTGCACAGCGTCGTGGAATCGACGTACCAGGTGGCTAGGGCCAACACGGAGGCTGCCTTCAAGGAGCGCGACAGCGGCCGCATGTCCAAGACTTCGCCCACTAGCGCGTCCGGAAACCTCCGTGGTGTGCGGACATTCTCTCAGCCCTTCGCCTTCAACGTGGTGGGCCTGCGCTCGACGCGTGCCATGACTGTCGGCATCGGCAAGTAGGCGAACGACCATTATGAGCTATGATATTTATCGTGGAGCTGAAGGATGCAAACAAACGAAGCCCTTGCATTCCGGAATAATATGTGTGTTAGCTTTGCTAGTTTTGGTCTTCATTGCATCAATGCGTGCGACCAGCGTCGGTGCTTTTTTGATGGTTTCTCGTTATTCAGCCAGTGGAAATACTCGAGCGTGGTGTTCAATTGCCAGGCGATGACGGCGGTGTACCTACCAGCAGTAAACACTGCAACACATGCGTCGGGAAACGTAGCGGAACAAGCCGTCCGCTCCAGCACAATAATGTCGGCAGTCAGCTGCGGCTAAGACTGCACCTGTTCGACTGGAGCCAGCACAATCGACTCGTGCCCATGAGAACCGAACGAACTGCAGCGACTTGAGCAGTCGCCAAGGCCATCGCTGGGCATGCAACTATGTTGCTTCAGCGGGAGGTTGCTCGTGTGGATGTATGTGAGCGAGTGGATATTCCGCTGAGGTTGTCGGGCTCAGTACTCACCCCAGTGAGGTTCCCACCGAGGTGGACACCACGTCCGCCGACACGACACGGCTTCAGTTTTGAACTCGAAATTCAGCTTGGACAAGTCTCACTTAGCGCCGGGCAGTGGCACGGCGAAGCAAAAAGCTCTGGTGACAACGCGGAGAATCCACTTTCGCGTTGGCTTGTAAAGGCATCTTGCATCCGTGATCGACAATTTTGCATCGCAGCCAGCCGTTCACACGCGCGACAGTTGGATCGGAGCTTGAACGCTGAGTCGAGAGACTTGTGGACGACTTGAGCCAAAGACTCTCGACAGCCACAAAAAAACTTTTGAACCGTGGCTCTCTTTTGCCTGATGTTGTCTCGAGTTTGCCGTGTTCATTTCGTAGTGGAAGGGGTTGACCACCCCCGTCCTTCTGGGTAAACAGACCGAGCAACGCAACATCGGCGAGTCTTCTGCCCCAAACTCGAATCCGCCAGCCCTGGACTCAAACAGCTTGCTTTAGTGAGTGCATGTGTCGTACCGAATGTCCACGCAGCGTTGGCACGTAGAGCGTCAATACACAAACTTCTCGCAAGCGCTAAAGTGTCTATTCCAGCCACGCTCAGGGCATACCATTCACGAGGATGAAGTTCCCATTGTCCCGTGCGCCGTTTGGCGACTACCCTGCACTATCCGAAGCACAGGGCGAACAGATCGAGCTGACTGTCCAGCAAACACTAGCAGAGACCCTAGCAGAGTACGAATCGCACCAGCACAAACAGCGGCGGTTGTTGCCACGGTCCCAGTACAAGGTCGTCAAGAAAGTCGAGAACCTCATCTGCTACCGTCAGCGGTCCGGAGTCGCACCTGAGGTAGTATGTGTAGCACCACCGTCGCGCCCCAGTCCGGCATGCACGAACTCATCGTCCCTAGCTGCAGCCTCGTCGGCATCGGCATCGTATGCATACACAACCCGCAACGGCGATGCCGGTGACGCTATCTGGCGCGTACCAAAACTGGTTACGATCGGCACGGTGGCTGGCACGCTGGACGATGTCATGTATGGACTGCTCGCTACGGATGCGACGGCTGCGTTTATCCGGGCGTCGTACACCAACGAGGAGCTGCTGGATTCCGAGTTGCTTCACTGCATTAAGTCCCCAACAACCGAGAAGCCGTTCCAGTTCTGCGGCGTCAAGTGGCACGTGCTGGAGCTGACCAAGATCACGTCAAAGCGCGATTTCGTGTTCGTAGAGGCATCAGGAATTGTCGTCCAATCGAACGGAGAACGAGTCGGTTACCACATCATGCACTCTGTGGATCTCCCGGGTCTCGGCGAACTGTCGGAAAAGCACCAAGTGCTGCGGGCTCGCGTCGTATCCTGCAATCTCTTCCGGCAGCTCCCGAACAACTCAGTTGACGTGTTCATGAAAGGCCTTGTCGACCCGAGCGGGCACATGCCGGGCGCTGTTGCCATCGCATCTACAGTCACTGCTCTTCTGAAGTTTGGACAAGCTGTTGAGTGCTCCCACAGCAAGAAGCTCGAGTACTTGCTGGAGCAGCAGCAACTAAAGCGCGCAGGTGCGTTGAATAGACCGGGTGGGGCCAGCCACGTCAGCAGCCGCAGCAGTGGCTCTACCAAGCCAACGAAAGCCAGCGGGTCCTCGAAGCCCTGCGCTGTGTGCGCGACCACATTGCACATGTTCCGCAGCGTCGCTCACTGTGAGCTCTGCTCCGAAGCAGTTTGCTCTCGGTGCCGCGTCACCAGACGACTGAGCTACCGAGTCGCGCGCCCGAAGGAGCTGAAGCAGCAAAACACCATCTTCTGCACCGCGTGTGTCGCGAAAGGCTCCACTTATAGTGCTGTTGACGTTGCTCGTGCCGAATTGGCAGCACAGTCCTCGGTCAAGAAGAACGTGGCAAGCAAAATGAACTCTAGCCAGCTGCGACAATTCCTGACTAGTTCGACTCGGTCCAGCAACAACACAGCGCTGTCAACATCGACCTACTCGCGTCTTGAGACGCCTGTGGAGGAGGACGAAGAGGAGCTGGATGATCTGTGCTCTGGCCGGAGAAGTCTGAGCATCGACGACTCGAACGTGCCAGTCCGGAGGCGGTCGCTGACCCACCCGCCCGTGGCGAGCGACAAGGTGGAGATCGACAAGCTGGCTGAGCTGGACCTGACTGCCAGTCTTAGCGTGGTCAGCTCCTGCTGCGATTACTTGAACGAGGATTTCTACGAGAGCGAGGCAGGACGAAGGAAGACTCAGCCGCCCTATGCGTTCTCAGATCTGGCCGAGTTCGAGCCCGCAGAGCCGCTCGCGTCTTCGATGCCGCCCATGCCCAGCGCGTCGGCGATGGACAGCCAACTGCGACGCCAGCGCGATCTCATGCGGCGCATGGAGGAGCTGCGACAGACCGCCGAGAGCGTTTACCAGTTGACGAGGCAAAACACGCAGTCGATGTGGTGCGGCGGCGTGCCGTTCAAGTCGCAGTCCATGTGCCTCACGACGGCCGACTTGGACATCGACCTGGACTGAGAGCTCCCTCACAGGCAGGAGAGCCCCACTACAGGGTAAGCTTAGCTAAACGTTAAATTAGACAATCAATTGCTTGTCAAACGACACCAAGATGTTCAGATGCAAGAGCCGGAGTGTCCTGCTTCGGTATCAAAATGGCGTTCGCCGCAGACACATGGCAAAGTGTCGTGAGAATCCAATGGAGGAGGAGCTCCTGTCACCGCCACCACGACGTTGGTGAGTGCGTAGACGCCAATGCACTCACCAACGTCTCAGCTGAACTGAGACTGAGTCAGCTCACGTCAGTGCCTCGGTCCGCCCATGACAGCGACGTTCTCACCATCATGAGTGCAACCTGCCTTCTGAAAACCATCCAAACTGGAACTCCGTCCTGGAAAGACTGCCGCACTTGTGAATCCAGGACGTAGTGGTGTATCGATTGTCGATACAGACGCTGTGCAGTCTTTTGCGGCTGTGCGGCGTTATCCCACCATGCCATTCTCTATCGGCGTTGCACACAGCCAACAATCAGCTGCGGAGCATCACGGGTCCAGCACTCGTAAACGCACACGAGTGCCCGTGGAGCTTGTACATGCATCGAGTCAATGGAGGCTGTTGCCACCCGGCCTTAACCTGCTGCTAGCAAATAGATGTAGATATAATAGTTACTTGTATTAATACTTCGTGTGCACTAGTCGTCACCATTGCATTGTCCTGAGCATGAGCATGACGAGCAGATGAACTTCAAGTGTATATGCTCCATTTTCAGCTGTTCGCACGGAAAGAGCTCAGTAACTTTACCTTCTTGTTACTGCCGTGTATCAGTCAGTAAAATTATAGAGTACACATTTCTTGCGAACTTTGTCACGTGTTGACGCCACTCTTCAATCCGCCGTCTGCCGCGCATGTCGAAGCTGCGAGTCACCGTTGGTCTACAACCAGAAAACTAAAACCTAGATAGAGCAATGAAGAAGTTCCCATTACCCCACGAAGCTTTTCCGTCCGTGCCGCTGTCCGTCGAGGAGCAGGAGGCACTGGAGACGCTGGCGGAGCAGCAGCTGGCACTAGCCGAGCAGCAACTGGATCGACACTTGACACGCGACAATTCCGTCGTGGACAAGCGTCGCTGGAAGCCGCTCAAGACGAGGGAACGCGTCACCGTCTTCCGAGAGCGCTCCAGCGCAGCGTTCCATCGTCAGTGCCACAGTCACTCCTGCTCCAAGGGTCCCCAGGACGACGAGGAGTGGCCGCTGCCCCAACTGCTCGGCGTCGGGAGTCTCGAGGGGACGCTGGAGGACGTTGTTTACGGCATCCACAGCCCTACAGCTGCCCACATGATGACTAAGGCCGTTATCTCAGAAGACGAAGTGGTGGACGCTCAGGTGCTCCACGAGCTAAAAGGACCCTCCATCGCGCACCCATTTCGATTTCTGGGCTTGAAGTGGCTCGTGAAGGCGCATCCGGCCGCCATGGGCGCCGTCGTGCTGCCTCGAGACGTGGTGTACGTGGAGCACACAGGGATCAAGGTCCGCGCGGACGGCTCCAAGCTCGGCCACTTCCTCATCCACTCGGTCACCTTGCCGCAGTATCCGGAGCTGAGACGGGCGCTGGGGCTTGTGCGGGCCAGAGTGTCCTCCTGTGTGCTGTTACGACAGCGAGAGAAGGACCCAAACCAAGTGGACGTCTTCATGACTGGACGTGTGGCTGCACAGGGTCGCGTGCTGGACAGTCTCGCTCTGCTGTCCACAGCCAACGGCCTCACGTGCTTCTGGAAGGCAGGCGTCTGTGCCCAACGAAGAAAACTGGCGTGGCGTCTGCAGCACAAGCACAAACTGCCGCCTGCCGGAGCTTCGGTCCCGCCGGCGCAGTGTCCGCTGTGCATGAAAGCGCTGGACCGCGCCTTCTCCTCGCCCACGCGCTGTGAAATGTGTGTAGTTCGCATGTGCTCACGCTGTAGTGTGAACCAGAAGCTGCTGTTTCCTGGTGCTTTTGGAAGCAAAGAGACCCACGAGGTCACGGTGGAGCTCTGCACGCCCTGCATCACGCGCACGACCGAGGAGGACGCGGTGACTATCGCTCGTCAGGAAATCCGCGCCGGTCAGTACGGAGCACTCACGTCTCCCCGAGGTGTCAGACAACGCAACCGAGCGTTCAATGTGGTCAAGCCTCGTCGTCGAGTCGACTTCTCCACGTCAGCAGGCCCACCGGTGACCAAGAACTCGCTACCTAGTCAACCGAGGGTGGATTTCGCGGCTTCTGTTGGACCAGCACGGATAAGAGATGCCGACGATGATGACGAAACAGTGACTAGACAGTCACTACAGGCTCTGGACTGCCTTCTGAAGAACTCCAAGGGCCCCGATGAGCAGAGAGAAGAGGACCGATGGGACGATCTGACTGGCAGTGAAGACGAACCGAGCCATCCCTTGACGCCAAAGCAAGAATCAATGAAGCTCGAAGACCTAGAAGACCCCGAAAGTGATGAGAGCAATGACGAACGCACGGCACAATTTCCAAACGCAAACAGTTCAATGCCGCTCTGGACGAGAATGTCAGTGCTGCAAGTCATGGCCGAGTTCACCTACCGCTACACGAAGAAAATGGCGGAAAAGACTTTGCACTTAAGCCAAAGTGACCTGAAGCAAATGAAGCGAAATGAAAGGGTTGGCTTGTGAAAATTGTGCAAGTCGCGTCCTCAGTACCAGTCAGCAATGAAGCTTTCTAGTGTTGGTCACGGATAGGACGGTTGCAGCTCTCGAAAGTCGTGTTGACCGTCGGTCGGCAGATAAGGAACACGTATCCAAGTGACAACACCATCACAACGATCGTCACCGCGTCATCCTCCGCCCGCTACTAATCTGTGTTTCGTGTCTGAGGCATTTGCAAGTGTTGATGAAGGTCTCGTACGCTGGTGCGTTGAGCATGATTCGGTGTCCGATATGCTTCGATCCCGACAGCATTGAAGGCAGCGAAGCTCTTGAAGCTAACACACTTGACTCTGTCGAGCAAAGCAAGTATCCGTCCAGCGACGACACCGACCAACACAGGCACCTCGACAACAGTGGTAGTTCCAACGATCACATTATCCGCGTGGTACGCGGCTTGGCATTTGTTCGTGGAGCGTGAGAAGATGTCGACCTCGTGCCTATTATGCTCTTCGCGGAACGAGAGGAGCTCTTGCACGTGCCAACTCCCCACCTAGGCCTTCATGTCTTCGTCTTGACACCAACGTCTGTACTAATCGTTCAGCGATCCTCCATGACAGCAAGTCAGCCAGACCTCGAAGGGGCTCCGGTTGCTGCACTGCGCTCGAGCTTCTCCCGGTAAATAACGCCTCCATTGACGATACTTCGTTTTATCCGTGGTGTTTATCACCAAACCTGGCCTCGCCTCCGTTGCCCAGCAGGCCGTTCACCAAGAAAACCCACGTTAAATCATTCCGCTTGACGCACACTACAGTGTTGGTTGATGGCAATTTACTGGTGGTAGGAGCTGGCAGCACGGCGTGTCTTGACAAGTTTTCATCACTTCTTCAGCATTTCGATCTTGCCGCTCTAGTCGCTCATGGTTTACACCACAATGAGCATAACTCAATCAACGCATCCACTCTCGCTCTGCAGTACCCCTACTCTCCATCTCTGATCCATGGCCACATTGACACTTACTCTTGGTTGTTCGATGAGATCAGATCGTCAGATGACGTGGCAAGAACGAATAGAGACTGCGGGTTGTCAGATGCCAACGTTGGTCCTGAATCACCTTCTTCGTTGGCTCCGATGCTGGACTCCGCTGTAACTCGAACTAGCGCTGGACTAGCTGCCAATCGCTTGAAGAACACAGTCAACGGCTCGACTAGAGGGCAAGAACCTGGTTGAGGAGAAGCTCCAGAGCTGTCGCTTTCACCACTCCCAAAAGCCCAGGGACTGGCGCGAGGTGCTGACAACGGAAGCACAGCCAGCATCACCAGTAGCAACTGGAACTTCTCGAAAGAGATGACTTCGGTGTGCGTACTGCCGGATATCCAGTGGGCTGCCTCCAGGAGGGAATGTAGCGCCGGTAGACCAGCACCTGGAGTTAGCACGTTAAAATCACTAGCGAACATCGCTAACCCGCGAAACGTGAGCATCGCCAGTCGACGAGGGGCGCCAGTCTTTGGTGTGGACACAATCGGAGTGGCTCCGTCGGTATCCGCTTGAAGTTCACGTCGAGAGTAGTGGCGATGCAGCAGTTGCACAGCTGCGCGATTGGCGGCTAGTAGTTGTCGCGCAGCTACCGCAGTCGGATCTTGGGAGTCTGTGAGCTGGAGATCCAGCTCCTTGCAGCGACGAATCTGCGTCAGAAGTCGAGCTCCAAGACGCAGTGACAGTGGCAGCAGGTAGCGCAGCATGAACCATTCTTCGTCGTCGTCGATCTCGGAGTCTTCTCCTCCTGCTTGCTGCATCGACTGTTCTGCCTGGGCGACCACCCGCTCGCGAACAATTAGTATCGCCGCTGTAAACCCGCTCAGACTCAAGTGCGTGTCCCCAGCAGCAGCTAGCGGCGCTGCCTGTCGATGGGCCATCCTCGAAGCATGGGTCGGGGATCCTTCTTGGGCCATAGTCCGCTCGGCTTGAGAGAAAATGAGGTCGGTCACGTGAAGTTTGAGCGGTGGCATGCTAGCAGCAGAGCCTCCGCCACTTCGAGACGACACTAAAGAAGACGCCGATGAAGCTGGTGCCCCACCTGGAATCACGTTCATATCTCGCAGGACGACCCGGAATTGGCTTTTGCTCATGCCGCGTTGATGCACTGGATCCACAAGTGCCACGTAGTAGTGGAAGAGGCAATTGCTCAAGCGCTTCTCCGTGGTGAGGACCTGCAAGTCGCGGACTCCGCGTAGCTTCAGGTATGTGCTCAAGAACATATCAAGCGCAGGTTCGTTGGAGCAGATTTCTTCCAGTCGAGCCTCGGCTCCCCCTTCTTCATCGCTGTCTTCGCCCTCGTTGGCATCTCCAGGGCCCTCATCGCTCTCGTTCAAGACCTCACCGAGACTCGACTGTCTCTTGCTTCTGCCATTCAACACCTTAGCAGTGGTCTTGGTGGCCTGGCGGTTGTGTGTCGTCACCTTCATCATCATGGACTGCTTCTTACGTCGGACAAACGATGAGCGGGGAAGTAACTGCGCCAGTCGAGCCTGCTCCTCGCGCTTCGCAATATCCTCCCGACGTTGGCGTACGTAGAGCCGAGCCTGTAACAGCGTCTGCTCATGGGTCTCTAGCTGTCTACGTTTCTCACGCGCTATCGCAGCAGCCAGAGCCGAGCGAGATTTGTCGAGACCTCCCCACACCCGTGATGCTTCTTGCGACGTACGCGCCCCAGCCGCACTCGCCAGCTCTCGAACTGCGTCAGGCTCTTCCCACTGCGACTGACCAGTTCGTGTGTTCTTGTAGTAGATAGCTCGCGACACGGGGTCCTGCACTGCTGTCCACTCCGTCTCACGACCGGTAACTACGCAGACCGTTTGCTTCTTCTTCTTCACCCACACGTACTCCTCGTTGCCGTCCTCCGTTTCTCCAGACGCTTCCGAATATTCGCCATAGTGTTGGCTGTTGTGCATTGGCGTTTGAGCTTTCTGAGGCTGGAGAGAAGCCTCAAATCCAGGCGGGACCTCCCATTGGCATTTTCCTGTCAGGTTGTTGTAGTAGAAGGCCAGTCCGCTGTCGTTGTCCCAGCACTCAACCCAGTCCGTACTGCCACCTTTGGCTTGCGAGTCGCCGTAGCAGCTGTCTCCACTATCGGCTGCATTTGCAGGAGCGAGCCACGATGTGCCTGCACTTGCTGCAAGTTCCTTCTCAGCTTGGACGAGCAGTTCTTCGCAGTCGGGGTGCTTGTTAGCTGCAGCTAAATCCTTCGGACTCATGCATTTCGCATTGCTCGTCAGTGGGTCGGCACCGTAACGTAGCAGCACAGCCAGAGAACCCGCGCTGCCATTGCATGCAGCTGCGTGGATGGCTCGATCACCACGCTGGTCCTCTAGCTCCAGCATCCAGGAGCGCGACTGGTTATTCCAAGCACACAGGAACTCAACGCACGCGACGCGATTGCGGGCACAGGCGACAAACAGAGGCGAGCGACCGAGTTTATCGCCTTGAAGCAGGTCGTCGCCGAAAGTTAACAGTGCCTCAAGACACTCCGGTGTGGCTGCCAAGTGGGACGGCTTGAAACCTTTGGCGTTGCGGCCGTGTGGATCAGCCCCGGCATCCAACAGCAGCTGCAAGCATTGATACCAGCCGAAGAAGCAGCACACGTGCACTGGCGTGTCCATCTGCCGATCTGCCGTGTTCAGCCACACTCGACGCACACGCGCCAGTAGAGCGCAGCACTCCAATCGATCCGCTGCACAGGCGTAGAACAGCGGCGTGCGCTGCTTCTTGTCCAGCCAGTTGGTCTTCTTCTTCTTGCCGCCTTGGTCTTCAGGAAGCTCCGCCTCTGCGTCAGCTTTTTGCAGGAGAAGTTCGAGGCAGGTCACATGCCCACTGTACGCAGCACAGTGCATCGGGGGCATCTCTCGACTCTTGCTGCACTGCGTACACACTCGAGGCTGCTGCTGGTCTGAAGCTTCCTCCTTTTCTGGGGTAATGAACAGCGCTGAAGGTCGAAATGCCGATCCAGTGGTGGGGACTTCCGCATTCCGAGCGGTAGGACTCCCTGGGAGCGGAGCAAGCTTGTGTGTGCGAGCTGTGGGTCGGGGCTCCGTCGATCCAGCGTCTGTGGATGGCACCTTTTCCAGATGCTTGGACTCGAGAGAGCTCAACGCCGAGTGCGATTCAATGCGATACATTCGTCCCTGCTTGGTCTTTTCTCCACCATTCGAGACGTGGCCTTCGCTGTCAGCGCCTGAGTCGTTATCCTCGCCATCAGCCACCTTCCCGTCGATGAGGTCGTCTGAAAACAACTGCTCCGTCGAGATGTCGTGCGATAGCCTCGACACCAGCTTCCTCTTGGCCTTCCTCTCAGCTGCAGACGCGTCCGCAGCAACCGTCGTAGAACTGCTACCGCCCGCATCACCCACGTACACCCTCATAGACTTCTTCATCCTTTAAGTCCCAGCACTAAAGCGACGCGCTTGCAAAATAAAACAACAGTTAGCAACGGTTATCAACAAGTTCCTCCTCCATCAAGACGGTAGAACCTCGTCAACTTTCATTGATTTCATCGAGTTCTGCTGCGAGAATACAAAAAGACGAAAGACCTGCCACCACCACGCTACTTGATCTCACACGATTGCGTGCCACTTATCACGTGGACGCCACGTGCAGCCAGTCGTTCGGCGCGAGCGAGATAGTGTGCTTGAGTTCCTCCACTACGTTGTCTCGGATTTCCGGTCGCGAGAGCATGAGCTGCCGTGCACTTTCCAGCACGTCCGAGGCGTTCCACAGCAGAATGCCCATGATCTTGTTGCCCTTGAGGTAATACACCACGCCACGCTCATATGGCATTCCTCGAGCACCATTGGTGCCTGCACCGATATTGGGCGGCTGCACCCACACGCCCACGGTCCGTAGCGACGAATCCACCTCCCCGATACCTTCAATCAAAACGCCCACGCCGGGTAGGTGGCTGCGGAACAAGGGCTGGTGTCGGTAGGTCTTCATCTTCCCGGCGCCGCGGAGAGACCTGGCCATGTTGCGGCCAGCCGTGAGGCCGCTGTTCACGGCGTGGTCGTATCGGTCCACGCGCCGTCTTCCCAGGTACGGATCGAAGTAGCTCGCCGCATTTCCAGCGACGAAAAGGCCGGAAACCGCCTCCAGCTGGGCGTTCACCACCAAGCCGCCGTTCTTCTCGTCCCGCTCGAGTCCGCCTCCCGCGCGCGTGGCACGCCCCATCCGCAACGTCGGCGATGGGTCCGTGTGCGTCGACGCCAGCACCACATAGTCCGCATCCAGCGCAGCTTCGGGCTTGTCCTTGCCCAGCACGCCGACCGTCACGCCGCTGTCGCTCTCGTTGTCGTCGTCGTCCACGCTCGGCCTCAAGCTCGTGACCAGCCTGTCGGGCACCACCTCAACACCCGCGCGACTCAGGCGCCGCGCCAGCTCCTCCGCGAGATAGGGCGGCAGCGACCTGGCGGCCGGCGACTGCTCAACGAACACGAGTTTGGTCTTCAGGTGGTCGTTGCGTGGGTCCGTGGCTAGCGCGCAGGCCACTTCGCAGCCCAGGAAGCCCGCGCCGATGACCAACACGCTCTGCACGTGGCCGCCGCCCTCGTCTGAGCCGCCGGCTGCCAGCTGGTCCAGCCGCTCGAAGTCTGCGCGCGTCGTGCACGTGTTCACGCGGTCCTTGAGCGCGTACGACACGCGGTCGCTGTCCAGCACGTAGAAGTGCTTGGGGCGGCCGGCCGACGCCACGAGGCAGCGCTCGTAGCGCACCTCCGTGCCGTCGCCAAGCAGCACGCGGTTCTTCTCCACGTCGAACTCCAGTGGCCGCTTGTCCAGCAGCAGCGTCAGCGGCGGCGGCGCCGCGGAGGGCGACGCCGCGTCGTCCTCGAAGCGCGCGGTGAGGTGGCGCCGCCACTCGTTGTAGCTCTCGAGCAGCGCGGGCGCCAGCGGCTCCTCCTCCTGCGGCTCGTCGTCACTGTCGTCGTCGTCTTCGCTGTTGTTGCTGCTGTCTCCTGTCGCCGCCTTGTGGCCGCCGAAGTCGCGGCGGGGCAGCGCGTTCTCGTCGCTGAGCACGAGGATGTCGGCGCTGGTGTCTTCCTGGCGGATGGCCTCGATGGCCGCGTGGGCGGCGGTGCCGGAGCCCACGATGACGTAGCGGTGGTGCTTGGTCTGCTTGCGGCGCGTGAAGCGGCGCGTCAGGCGCATCTTGTCGCCGGAGGAGGAGGACGGAAGTGGGAAGGGGGGGGGGGGAGGAGAAGCACCTAGAGAAGCGTCGGAGGGGGGTGGCATGGGCTCAGTGAGGGACGAGGAGCAGACGCCGAGCGCGAGGGCGGCCGCAGGCTGCGACGAGCGCGCGGAGACGCGCAGCCACGAGCGCCACATGAGAGCAGACACAGAACGACGAAGGAAGGCAAGTGAACAATGAATAATACGGACGTGGTGCGAACAACGCTGCCTCGGGATTGGCTGAAAATGGATTCGGATCGCCAGAAACGTAGTTGAAGTTGGCCAGCAGTTCGCGAGACACTTAGCAGAGTGCAAGCTTAGGCTACTTGGATTGCTGCGCTTCGACGCCTGCACACTCTGCCACGTCGTCTCCAGTGCTACTTGAGTTGAATGTTGGCGAGCGAGCAGCTAGTAAGCTCTTCTGGTTTGCAGCCACGACGGGGGCGTTGTCGTAGCAAATGTCGGCGAATCCCGCAGTCGCGTACACCCCCGATTGCCACACCATGAAGGACGACACGTCCCCCCGACAAGTGCACAGGCACAAAGTCCATCTCTCCCGACGCTTTGGCCTCCCCCACCGCGTGCCCGCCCTGGCATTCCACGCCGGCGTAGAACGCAATCCTCGCGTCGGATGGGATGCCAGACCACTCAACCGCTCGACTCTTCTCGTCCCAGCAGTTGGACAACGAGTAGCACCGCTGGGTCGTGCTGAAGGAAAACTTCTTGGATGGGTCTGTAGGTTTCCCGCCACTGAAGATGCGGACCTCCCATGCGTGGCACGTCGAGGTGAAAGCTGCGGTCAGGACGGCGAACTGGAAAAATGAGGCGATTTGCATTGCTGGAAGGCAGGGAAAAGCAGTTGTGGGCGCTACTCAGCGAAGGTTCACGGGGCCATGACAGAGATATGGTATCATCTTAAGAAGATGTCCTGACCTCAGGTCGAGAGAGTTCGTTTCTAATGACTCGAGAAGACTTGGGTGAGCATGGGATCAACTACGGCCCTTCCATTATTTCTAGCGTGCTTGCTTCAATTGTGACTGACTGACTGTCTGACCTACATAGTATTGTTACACTTCCCTCTTTTGTGCCAGGAACGCATGCTCAGAGAGCTCCAATGCCGTCGCTCGCTCTGTGAACAACCATTGATGTTGCAAACGTGAATTCCAAGTTAGTCGGGTGAATGAATACAAGTGCCACCCCGTGGCCAGCAGATCTGGATTTTACCTGCCGGGTCGATGCAGAAGCAGCGTCGAAGAAATGATTTGGCTTCAGGAGACAAATGTTCCGGTAGTGGAGGTGGAGCGGTGGCCATAGCGATGGTGTACATGGCGGCCAGGCCGTTATGACAGTGTGGCCACGGGTGCTTCGCCGTAGCCATCTCGATAACAGTTGCGCCAATACTCCAAATGTCAGCTTTGTAGCCGTGGCCAGTCTGCTTCACCACTTCGGGTGCCATCCACAGGATGGAACCTCGAATGGAGCGCAGAGATTCCTCTAAACTTGTGGTCAACAGGTGCGGAATTTGCTTCGAGCAGCCGAAATCGGCCAGCTTGGACACTCCTTGCTCGTTCACCAGCACGTTGGCGC
Source organism: Phytophthora podocarpi (assembly GCA_001314375.1). Lineage (NCBI taxonomy): Eukaryota > Oomycota > Peronosporomycetes > Peronosporales > Peronosporaceae > Phytophthora > Phytophthora podocarpi. The sequence continues at coordinate 3,386 of LGSN01000430.1, read as the reverse complement.
CTTTGATATCGCGGTGGATGATACCCATTTGGTGGAGGTAGACGACACCCTGAACGATCTGGCGAGTGAAAATCCGAATGAGGTCTTCACTGAAGGCGTCGAACTGCTTAAGCATACTACGCAGCAACACCAAAGTAAACGACAATACCAGGAGAGGGAGCAGCTACATGTAGTATCTGCTGGCACGCACCTGGCAATCGACCCACCTGGCACGTACTCCATGAAAATGTAGAAATGGTTCGCGGATCGGTGACTTCCCTCGTAGCTGGGCACCCAGTAAGACAAGTATATTAGTGCAAGACAAGCAAGAGAGAAAGAAATGCTCAACAGACCGAACAATGTGCTTGTGGCTGAGATTATTCATGAGTCCGATCTCCTCGCCAAGCTTTTGCAATTGAGTGACCTGGTCATCGTTGGGACTGGAGTGGATCTCAATTTCCTTTAGTGCAAAGAGCTCGCCCGTTGCGATGTTCAAGCCTTTGTACACCTACGTGTAGGAAGAGAGCGGACAGAGTAAATGCATTGCTACAGCTCTAACACGTTGCATGCCACGTACCCTTCCGAAAGTTCCTTCACCAATTAGTTCGCCTCGCTTCCACTGCGTAATGGGGTTGCTTACTTCGAGTGTCGAGCTAGCTTGGGCTTCTACGGCCATTTGCTGGTTGTTTGTCGGTACGGAACTTGCTCGCCGGAGCGATGTGTCGTCTGGCCATGAGGAAAAGCCTGATCGTCCGATGCGAGGTGATGTCGACCGCGGAAGTGACATGGACTTCGGAACGTCTAACGCTGACAGCGCTGCTAGGTGCGGATGTGTTACGTGCAGCTGTGAGACCATTTCACTAACTGTCGGGACACTGGTCTCCATAGGCTGCTGGACTCTACTTGACGAGGACGCAGAAGATAAACGGCTATGTGAGACCTTGCACTCGTCCGCAGCGGATCCTGAAAAAATGATGGCGTCCGGCAAGCGTTTGTTCTTGGCAGCTTTCCCCCACAGACCGAAGGTCGACACCGCCTTGCCCTCTACCTGTTCTTCCTCCTGCTCTGCTTGATTGAGGCGATGGTGGACTTCCGAATTGTTGTGAGAAATATCGCCGCGTGTGTCCCAGTGGATCTCCTCGCTCTCGTCGCTGCTGTCTTCTTTCTGTTGCAGGTCGTCGTCGTCGTCGTCGTCGCTACATCTCGCTGGATGATGTTCCGGTCTCTCATAAAGTTCTGCGAGTCCTTCAGGGTCTGTCGACAACCTCACACGCTCCAGATCCTTCAACACATGAGCCGAGATGGAAAAGCTGCTGCTTCGCTGTGAGAGACTGTCCCTGTTGTTGCTGCTGCTGTTGTTGTTACTGCAATCAGCGCTGTGCAATCTTTGTCTGCTCTCAGGTCTCCGTCCGGAAGGCGCTCGAGGTGTCAATGCGTTCGGTGCCGACAGTAGAGCCCCGTCCGCTACCGAGAGATGTTTGAGCTGCAGATTCCGTCCACTTGAGGTGCGATGCATTTCCACCACTGGAGATTGACGCAGTACGTCCACTGCACGGTGACTTCGAGGCATGGCTCCGTCCTTCGAAGCCTCATTGTCCGAAGAGGAAGAAGCATTGGAGCTGCCTGGCATCGCAACCCTTCGTGCCATGCTGGAATTGTTGGATTCCGTCTCGCTGGAGTCGTCACGAGGCGTCCGTTGAAGCGCAGCGGATGCTTTGGTGTCGTCCTCGTCCGGGACAGCTTGACACTCTGTGATTCCTCGTCCAGGTGCACTCTTCATAGTATTCCACTAGATGCAACACGGTGCCAATGGTTAATGCGTAGCGCAGCTTGGGCTCCGATATGAGAGACTGACTGACTATTCCCCAGGCGACTTGCCGCGCTGCTGCTTGAAGTGGAAGGGCGTCGTTTCAAGCAGTTAGCACGATATCGTCTCGAACGCTACGTTCGACTTGACACGGAGATGGACAATTGCAGTGAGAAATCGGTCGCCAAACGATCTGCAATTGACTTGCTTTTGTCCCCTTTGATGGGCTTGATGTGGTCCGCGGCACTAGTCGAGAACACCAGCATCGATAACGGATTCCTTTACTAATCTCGGTCATGAAGAGCGAGCACCCCGCATCTCCTGGTTGCCTTACTGACTTCCATGACAACAGGACGAAATCAATGATAGTCTTCGCTTCTTCGATTGTATCGCAGCACTAGTTTCCAGCCTGAGCTCACAACTCAAAGTGACCTCAAGGCCTCAAACTCGATGACGGGTCTGTCCAAGAGGAACGCAGTTGCCAGCATCACTGCCCTGGTAGCGTTGGCTCTTGTAATCCGCGAGAACGGACGTCAGAAGACCAACACCCACAGCTACTCAAGAGTCCGCGTTCATGACACGGAAGCAAAAAGACCAACCGAAGGTGGCAGTGAATCGAGATTTCTATCTCCGCTTCCTTCGCCTGTTCCGCGTGATCGTCCCGGGGCTGTTCACGACTGAGGTTGGCTTCGCAGCCTTGGTAACTGTCCCTGCTGGCGGCTAAGACGTCCTTGGACATCACGGTGCTGCGCTGTTCACGTCGATCGAACGAGCTATCGTCTCTCGCTCGCAAACGGACTTTGTGCACCACTTACGTCGCTTTATGGCGGTCATGCTCCCCATGTCGTGTGTCGACTGCCTGCTCAAGTACGGGCAATCCGAGTTGAGTCTGTGGTTCCGAACGCGACTGACCAAGCACCTGTACACTCAGTACTTCAAGAACTTCGTCTACTACAAGGTCATTTCTATCCAGTGTCACCGACGAGCACTGCCCCACAGGTTTTTCTCACTCCAGTCTACCATCCGCGCCCAGTGGATGGTTTTAGAAAGGAACATTCACTATCGCGCGCTGGCGCTATGATGCTCGAGGTAGCGGGCACATCAGCACCAGCGAATGGACATGGATGTATTGTGCCTTTCAAGTCTTTTGGCCGATCGGGTTTGAAAAATTACCTTTTTCAAGAACGGGTAAGTGCACCGAATTAGCCGTGCAAAAGTGGGAATTATTAAAATCAACCCGGAAGCGCCTCCGTAGGCAGGGTGAGCTTAGCCACAACTTTCAATGCTCTCAGGTTCTGCTCCAGTTGTAGAGGCGAGCTAGCACCGATCAACACCGTCGACACCGTGTCGTTCGACAGGCACCAGGCTATGGCGAGCTGGGCCATCGAGCAGCCCAACTCCTCTGCAACGGGCTTCAGACTGTCCGCCTTGGCCACACGATCCTCGAAGTCGGGAATGGCTTCTTTCATACCCGCCATCGCCATGCGAGAGCCGTCCGAGGCACCCGTGCTGTACTTACCCGTGAGTGTGCCGAACGACAGCGGGGACCACGTCGTGAGACCCAGTCCGTACTTCTCGTACAGCACCGAGAACTTGAGCT